>JAOEHY010015207.1:0-23283 GCA_025447955.1 Psilopsiagon aurifrons
ACAGTTACCTTTCTATTTTAGAGTCAGGCTGTGTTAACTTTATCCAGCACTTGTATCCATGTAACTATTATTCGCACATGCTTTTGCAGACAGTATTTATTCACTGGCAATCCATAAGAACCTGTATCTGTTGCTTCAATGAACTGCATTGTTTCGGTAGCCAATTGCAATCAAAAACTTGCACTGTTTCAGTAGCCAATCACCGCTACTGGTGAATCCGGACCAGTAGAGGCTCGATATAGAGAGTGCAGTTGGACTGGGAGTCGCAGCTGATTAGACTGGGCAGTGTGGTGAGCTGTCAGTGAACCTGGATCAGTAAAGTTCGAAATAGCGAATGCAACCAGACTGGTAGTTGCATATTGGAGCCGTTCCAGGTCCCTCTAATAAAGAAAGGGGGTTTATTTTCTCCTCTTTAACGCAACAGACCGGTCTTGTTCAACATCTTTGTCGCTGATGTGGACAGTGGGATTGAGTGCGCCTTCAGCAAGCTTGCTGATGACACCAAGCTGGGTGGTTCGGTTGATAAAGTGGAGGGAAGGCATGCCATCCAGAGGGACCTTGACACGCTTGTGAGGTGGGCTGATGCCAACCTGATGAAGTTTAACCATGACAAGTGCAAGGTCCTACACCTGGGTGGGAGCAATCCCAGGCACAGCTACAGGTTGGGCAGAGAAGAGATTCAGTGCAGCCCTGCGGAGAAGGACTTGGAGGTGTTGGTCAATGAGAAATAACATGAGCCTGCTTCAGTGTGTGCTCACAACCCAGAGAGCCAATCAAAAGGAGCATGAGGTCGAGGGAGATGATCCTGCCCCTCTACTCTGCTCTCTTGAGACCTCACTTGGAGTGTTGTGTGCAGTTCTGGTGTGCTCAGCATCAAAAGGACACAGAACCGTTGGAACAAGTCCAGAGGAGGGCCATGAGGATGATCAGGGCGCTGGAGCACCTCCCGTACGAAGATAGGATGAGAAAGTTGGGGGTGCTCAGCATGGAGAAGAAAAGGCTGCATGGAGACCTCATAGCAGCCTTTCAGTATCTGAAGGGGGCCTATAGGGATGCTGGGGAGGGACTCTTCATTAGGGACTGTAGTGATAGGACAAGGGGTAACGGGTTCAAACTTAAACAGGGAAGTTTAAATTGGCTATGGGGAAGAAGTTCTTTACTGAAAGGGTGGTGAGGCAACGGAACGGGTTTCCCAGGGAAGCTGTGACTGCTCCATCGCTGGTGGTGTTCAAGGCCAGGTTGGACAGAGCCTTGGGTGACAAGGTTTAGTGGGAGGTGTACCCGCCCATGGCAGGCAGGTGGGAACTAGATGATCTTGAGGTCCTCTCCAACCCTAACTCTTCTATGAGTCTATGCTTCTGTGGGTGTGAAAAGCAAAGGAAGGTTGTGATGTGGTCACTTGAAGATGAATGTGGGATGAGGAGGAGAGGGAGAGGGCCATGGGCTGCAACCGGCAATGGAGCTGATGTGTCTTGGCCACAGCACCTTGACACCATGTTCATCCACTTGTAAAGGAGAAACTGATGCTTGTCCTCTATAGGCAAACTGCAGCAATGGTGCAGGTCTGGTGTCAGCTGAAAGAGCCGCTAAAGCTAAGCATAATAGGGAAAAGCGTACCATTTAATTAAACCCAGTTTGAGAAAGTGCCACTTCCCAGGTATTTTATTGGTTTTGTTGTTTCATTCCTGTCTAACGGGGGGCTATAGGGGTGCTGTGGAGGGACTCTTCATTAGGGACTGTAGTGAGAGGATGAGGGATAATGGGTTCAAACCAAAACAGGGGAAGTTTAGATTGGATATAAGGAAGAAATCCTTTACTGTGAGGGTGGTGAGGCACTGGAATGGGTTGCCCTGGGAAGGTGTGAATGCTCCATCCCTGGGGGTGTTCGAGGCCGGGTGGGACAGAGCCTTGGGTGGCATGGTTTAGTGAGAGGTGTTCCTGAAGGAGGCCCAGGGGAGACTTTATTGCCCTCTACAGCTACCCAAAAGGGGGATGTGGGGAGGTTGGTATCATTCCGTTTTCCCAAGTAATAAGTGATATGAAGGGAGCAATACTGCCTCAAGCTGCACAAGGAAAGTCTAAGATTGTATATTAGGAAAAATTTCTTCACCAAATGCATTTCTTCATCAAGCATTGGAACAGGTTGCTCAAGGAAGTGGTTGAGTCACCATCAGTGAATAGGTTAATATAATTGATGACCTCAAAGGTCTTTTCAGGCCTAAATGATCCTACAATATCTAGAGGTGGTTTTAGTGATGGGGAGATGAATTACCCTCTGGAGATGTTTATCTCTCTGATAAGAGGAAGTTTGGATATCTTGCTTGGACTGAGTTTTAGGTGGCCCACAGTAGTTGAAACCTACCCTACTGTTCTTCTTGGCTGGGCTTCAATTCTCTTGTAAAATGAAGATGCTTCTCTCTTTCCTTAGTCATCAAGTCAGAGGCTTAGTTGAGAAACAGTAGTTGCTTTTGATACAGATACATGTCCCACATCTACTACACAAGGACTTCATTCTGGCAGAAGTTTCTGTGATATTAGTTACAGCATTTGGATGGAAAGGGAGAAAATGAACTTCCAGTGGACATAAAATCAGCTGTGTTTTTTAGGTAAAAGCACTGAAGCAGCAGTGGGCTCTGTTGGTTTTACTGGGCAAGAGGTATTTTAACAGCTTGGAAAGCTTTCGTTTCTGCTGAGAAGTAGAGTTCCTCTTAACTCTACCATGAACAGCCAGAAGAACTGCTGTAAATTGAGGAATTCAGGGGCACGGACCAGATGAATTGGTTTAGTCTATATTCAGATCTGAGAAATCACAATATATCCAGAACAGACTGAATGAGCACTGGCTTTTTTCCTTCTTTATGTTTCCTGCTACAAGTGCTGTTACTCGATCACGCTGAATTCCAATTTGCACTGCTGAATCACTTTTTATTATATAATGGCAGCATTAGGTTTTTTTTTACTTCTGCTGTTTTCCAAGATTGGGATAGAAGTGGGAGGGGAAGGAGAGAGAGTTGTAATATTTTGTGCTATTATCCAGATAGTAGCAGTAAAGAGACTTATAAAATCTGCAAGTGTATTATTAATAAAAGAAGTCTAAACCCAAAGTACTGCCTGAAATGAAAAGTTTACTACTTTCAGACTTGGGAAATTTCCTGATCAGCATACTCAATCAAAGTGCAGGGTAGCTGAGCTCTGTCTTTTTTCCTGGAAGATCATGGTATGTTTGATATTTTGGGACTAAAATGAAGAGAAAACTTTCTTCTCCAAGGAGTGTTTCCTTTTGATGAAGTAAAATCCAGTGCCCTGAAGGCAGATTTCAGTCTCTGCTGGTAGCAGCATGAAACACTTGTTTAGAACAACGTCTCTGGGCTCTTCTGCACATTTTGGGATCTTCAGAAAAGCAAGAGGCTGTGATACAAATCCGTGTACATTCACTGCCTTCACATGGAGCTGTATTCTTCTGGGCACACAGCATGCTCTCTGCTTTGCAGAAAAATGGCTTGTCTCAAAAAGTTTTTCCATAGGGCACTTCCAATGGAATTAGTGGCATATTCTAGAGAGATGCATGTATTCACAAAGTCTGCATATTATGGCCAAGTCAGGTATTTGAAAGAACCACCATTTAGTCCAGACTGTGCGTGAGACTTTGAGAGTCACACATGACTTTCTTGCTTCTGTGCTTAATTTCAGACTCTGCTATCATAATCTGATCTGCTATCATCAAGAAAGTACCAGGTCTTTGGCTCCTATCTACACAAGAACATACTGCAATTGTTTTTCAGCTATCAAGGAGCAGCTGGGGCTGGCTGCTCTCTAAGGGACAGAGAGTTGGGAGCTGCAGAGGATGATGTGACTGTCAGGGTAGGATCTTGCCAGCAAGGGACCATCCCATGGTGAACAGGATCAGCTTGGGGAACGGCAATGAGCATCAGCAAAGTGGCCAGACAGACAAGGCAGGAAGTCTTTTCTGAGTCAGGGTCCAGCTCAGTAGGGTCCATGGCCCCCTGACTTGGCTGCAAAGAAGCCAGTTTTGGGGCATTCATAGAGCAGTGCAAATGTAGAGGTCTGATCTTCAGTGGGGCTAGGCAGAGGTGCAGGAGAATGTTATCAGGCCCCATTAGTACTTTCAGGGAATTGACATCAAGATGCTCTGGAAGTTTGGGTTTCTGCTGTCATCAGTTCTTTACATGTACAGCTGTGTCCTTCTGATGTCGCAGAGGCCTGATTTCTTATGTTAGTGTTTAGCACCAAGTTAAAGGCAGGGTCCAAGTATGAGCCAAGAGGGGAACTGCTGGTGGGCCTCACTGGTAGGTCTCCTTCGCTGGTCTTGTTGTGGTCCCAGGCACTTGGGGGGTGTCACAGCCAAAACCTCATGATGCTCTAAATGTGTGATCCAACCTGACTTGAAAGAAACATTACCAAAGGAAATGGAATTGGTTATATTTTATAAGATAGGTTTACATTCTTTAAAGTAGGATGAATTCCTGGTACGACTCCCTTTACAGTGAGCTGAAGTCTGCCTGCCTTCGCATGAAGTAGTGTATAGGCCAGAAATGTAAAACCACTCCTTGAGCTGTATTGCTGCCAAAGTCAATAAAAATTAAGCTTTTATGAAGCCTAACATTGAAACTAGTAAAGTTAGACTCTAAATGCACTTTTAGGAGTCAAAAATGAAAGCACATCTTCAGAAACACCAATTGTGTTCATTTGTCTGTTTCAAATCTTCAAAGTACCTTTGAGGTTTGGAATTTTCAAACTTAACCAAACAGGTAATCTGTTTTTGTTCACTGACATGGAAATTAATTTTTTCCAGACTAGGAGAAGGACAGAGGAAAAGCAGTTGTCTTGTATGTGTTGGGAGGGCCCATCTCAATTAGAACTAAGATTACTTGCAGCATGATAGATGATAGGTCTGTGTGAAATCCATAGAGAAGCGGTACCTATCAGAGAGCCAGACACTGATACAATGATTGTTAAATACTGTCACCACCTTTTTCTGGGTCTGCATATAGAAAATCATGAGTTAGTTATTCTGACACAAACCAGTTGTAAAAATAACAATTAACCAAAAATCTTTCAACCTGTCTCCTCAATTATAATACATGTAGGACTGATGGTGATTTTGTAGCATACAAGTAGAATTTGCAGGCCTGATCTTTCTTCAGACCTGCTCCAGAGGGCAGTCTTTACCTTAGCAGCAACGAAAAGCACATGGGCTTTATTAGCACACTCAGATTTGTTTGTCACTGAAGTGCGAATGTTATCTTGGCACTCCACTGGTCACAACACTTTCTCTGGTCTTTATAACAAATAACATATTCCAGTTTTCTTTATTGTCAACATAAGCTCCAGAAGAAGCCGGGCATTTATTACGTTTGATAAGGTTGGTCGGAAGATGGAGTGCTGTAAGCAAAATATTTCGGAGAAAGTGTCAAGTTATATTGTAGCTGAGGACTTGTGGTACAGCGTGTCAGAGTAAGTAGTTGGTAGCTGTCATTTGGCTTTTGCATTTCTTTTCTTTTTCTTCCTTTTTTCTTTGTTGGGGTTTTTGTTTCATGTGATTTTTCTCCTTTATGTGTGTACTTTGCTGTGGAGGGTCTGATGCAAGTCTGACTTTCTTAAATTGTTGCATAACTGCAATTGTGTAATCTTTTTCTTCCTAACAAAATAAAATCATAGAATCATAGAATAGAATCATTGAATAGTTTGGGTCAGAAGGAACTTTCAAAGGTCATCTAGTCCAACCTCCTCTTTCAGTTTAACACCATTACCCCTTGTCCTATTGAGGGGCAAAACAGGACCTGCTAACATGTCTCTCCCTTTCTTTCTTATAGGCACCTTTTAAGAATTCAAAGGCCACAATAAAGTCTCCCCTGACTCTTCTCCAGGCTGAACAACCCCAACTCCCTCAGCCTGTCTTCATAGGAGAGGTGTTCTGACCCTCTGATGATTTTTGTGGCCTTCTCTGGACCTTCTTCAACAGGTCTATGTCTTTCAGGTACTGAGGACTCGAGCTGGAAGCAGTACTGCAAGTGAGGTCTCATGAGAGCAAAGGGGCAGAATTACCTCCCTCAGCCCTCTAGCTACACTCCTTTGGATACAGCCCAAGATATGATTGAACTTCTGGGCTCAAGTGCACACTGCCGGCTCATGACCAATCTTTTATCCATCCGTGCTTCCAAGTCCTTCTCCTCAGGGGTACTCTCAATCCCTTCGTCTCCCAGCCTGTGTCGATACTGGGGCTTGCCGTGACCCAAGTGCAGGACCCTGCACATGGCCTTGTTGGACCTTATGAATTTTGCACTGGCCCACTTCTCGAGCTTGTTCAAATACCTCTGGGTGACATTCCATCCCTCAGGCATGTCAACCTCACCTCTCATCTTGGTGTCATCTGAAAACTTGCTGACAGCGTACTCAATCCCATTGGCTATGTCTTTGATGAAGATACTAAACACTACTGGTCCCAGTATGGACCCCTGAGGGACGCAACTTGTCACTGATGCACATCCAGGCATTGAACCATTGACCTCTACCTTCTGGATGCAACCCTCCAGACAATTCCTCATCCACCAAACAGTCCACTCATCAAATCCATATCTCTCCAATTTAAAGAGAAGAACATTGCAGGAGACTGTGTCACAGGCTTTACAGAAGTCCAGATAGACAACATCTGTAGTCCTTCCTTTGTTCTTTGTAGTTACTTCGTCATAGAAGACTCCTAAATTGGCCAGGCAGGACTTGCTCTTGGTGAAGTTGTGCTGGCTGTCTTGAATTACCTCCTTGTCCTCTATGTGCCTGATCTTCCATGTAAGCATGATGTCCCCTGTAGCTGGGAGTAAGAAGGCTTCATTAATAGCCTCCCCCTGACTGAACTGTCCTTAGTAGACCCAACCACGAGGTTTCCTTTGTTGCCTCGGTATTTGATTCTTACCCATAAAGCTTTCAATCTGCTGGTGGCTATTCTTCATAAACAACTCTTCACACTCTTTCCATCATCTTGATGTGGAGGGCAACCCCTCCACCCTACCTGCCTTGCCTAACCCTTCTGAACGGCCTGTAGCCATTGATAGTTGCACTCCAGTCATGGATCTGTCCCACCAAGTTTCAGTAGTGGCCACCAGGTTGTGGCTTTCTAGCTTTACAGTGGCTTCCAGCTCCTCCTGTTTGCTGTCCATGCTGCATGAATCGGTGCAGAGGCACTCCAGCCTAGGTGGGCCCACTGCCAGGCAGCTGCTGGGCACCAGCAGATAGAGAAGCTCTGTGCAGAGATGTCCTGCGTAGCACAGTGCCATGGTCTGCCAAAGCTTTATCCACCAGCAGTGTATGCATGTCAGTTGGTTTACGGCTAAGAGTCATGCTTCCTCCGCCTGCAGTAGGGCTGATGAGGAGCTCTGTTGTCTCCCTGCTTCTTCAGAGTGGTGAGTGTTGCTTCAACCATAGCCTTTGCTTGGATTGCCAGTACATGTTTTTCCATCATCTCTAGGGTTATTCTCAAGTTGGCTCTGTCTTTGTATTCCCACTGCCTCGACTGCAGCATCGTTCCAGGCAATCAGTTCCTGGTTCAGCTGCACAAAGCCAGATCATTAAGAACTCATAGCATAACCACTGGTGCTAGGCAGCACTGCAGTGGGAAGCTTTACAAGGAACTCTCTTTAGGCTTCAATTGTAAGGATTTTCCTTTCTCTGAAAATGCATTGTTGTGTTATAGTATCTAGGATGTGTTAGATTTCAAATGCCTCAGATGCTTTAATTGGAACATCATCTCCCTGTCGTGTTCTTTAGCACACAGTTTGCTAGCACTTTCAATGCACTGGGATCTGACGTAATACTGTTTTCCCACTCAATTTATTTTTATTTTGGCAAGATGGCAGAGAGGAAATAAAACGTTATAAGATATTTATGGGGGAGGTCATCTAATGACCATGAGCTAATTACAGAGGATGTTGTTTAACACTGCACACATTGCTCTCTGGATTATTGATCTCCTATCAGTATCTGATCAAAGGGTAAAATAAGTACCTGTCTTCTGTCAGAACCTTTGGAGTCTATCTTCAAATTATTAAGAACAAAAATGTATGCATGCAAAAACAACAGACTGCTAAATCAAACACAATGTAATATAGTAAATAACAAGAAATAGGGTAATTTCAATACATTATTTCCTTCTTAATGAATCTAGAACAATTTAAGGATTTTTCAGTGGTTTGTTTATTGAAGCAACATAGCAGGATCAGCACACTAATGATGCCAGTTAAAGTCTATTCATGGTAAACAACATGGAATAGAAGACATTTACATGAGGCTTGCCTTTTGGAGAATGCAATGGAGGTAGTACTAATTTGCATTTGATAGATGTTGATCGACATGGAGGGAATGTTTGGCAATGAGTGGGTGAGACCATTGAAGCTCAGATGACAAATGTCTGCCAAATCAGTATGCTGCGTCTGACCAGAGCTATAAAGCCCTTGTTACTCCCTGTGATGTTGGTCCGTGTTGCCAGAGTTGAGAACCTTTGAAAACTAAGCTACAAGGGCAGACAGGAGGCTAAGTCAATGGGAAGCTTCTTCCTCTTCATCAGTGATTCATCTATCACTGAGTCTAACATTGGCCTTGCTCTGGAAGGAGTTAGTGTTGCCTTTTCTTTGTCCTAGATGCATTTGGGGACTAGGTTTTGCTTTATAAGGAACAGTGTAAAATTTTTAAATTTATTTGAAAACGAAGACCAAAGATTTCGGAACTTGATGGCATTGTCAGCTGGTGATATGAACAGAATGTTTTGTCTTTCACTTCTTGACTTGTGTTATCATTTGCATTTCTGAAAATAAGATCTTGTGGTGCATTGCCAAATGATTATATCTTTATTGCCAGTGTCTGATGAATGTTAGTAACAGTCCAGTTCATGAAAGGCATGGAGCAGGGAGTGGTCACATTTCCCTCTGTATGTTGACCTCCTTTCTCCCCCTTCCTCCTGCCTATTCATTCTGTCTTTCAGCTGTTGGGTTGGACAGACAGAAAGTTAAACCTGATGCTATGTAACTGCAGCTCATTGTTAATTCTCCTGGCTTGAAGATGCTCAACAAATACAATTAAACAATGTACACACTACTTTGCTAACTGCTGTAGAAAGGCATCCAATCAATTGAAGTTTTGACTCTTGATATTGCAAAACAGGAATTGGGGAATGAAACACAGAGAGATGTTAGAATTAATTAAATAATTCAGTTTAGCATTAACAGGGTTTAAGAACTCATCCCCTGTTGGGAACAAATGTTTAATGCATACATGGATCTTTCTGCGTGCCTTTTATCATTCAGAGAAACTGCAGTCAAGACTGTGATGTGGAAACAATTAAAATTTAAGCAAAAGTTTGGTTTAAAAAAAAAGGTTTTTAAGATGAAGCACAATTGCAAGCGTTTCATAGGATTGACAAGACAAGAGTTTTTACTCTTTCAAAGTGGTAAAGTAGCAGAATTAAGAGCATAAACACAGTCAATCTGTCTTTCCATGGGATAGTGAGAAACTGCATTTCTTAACCATAAAAGAATAAAATTCTAAGCAGTGAGGAAGACTGTCATGGATGGAGTCAAAACACTTCACACATAAGATAGAAGCAGCAACATAGCTGTCAATATAAACCAGCAATTTAACAAAGTATATTAAATGCAACTGTGATTTTAAGAGATTTGGTGTCAACGTACACAAATATTTACTGCGTAGATGACAGAGTCAGACTAAACTGTCCGGGAGACACTTCTGTTGAGTTGGGAGGTTCAGAAAGGACCCCTTTGCTTTCTAGATTTCTCAGAGAGGAGTCTAGGTGTGGCTGGATCCACTCCTAGTCCCAGACTTTGCCATCAGTTTATAATCAGTCTAAAGGATTATATGTGCACAATCAATCCTTTATATTGCTTAGCTAAGATTTCAAAGTTCAGCATTCTATCAACCACTTACTAGGAATCTGTTGCAGCAGGAAATCTCTAGCCTCGAGAAGTAACCTTGAGAGTCATCCCTACTCAAGGGGAAATACTGGCATGCTACTTGCTGTCATGTGGAAGAACTTAGCAGGCCCTGGGCTGTCCACTATGTCTGGAGTAAGATGATTGAATCGTAGTCATATTTGCATACCTTTGGAAGTTAGAGTTTGTTTTGTTTTTCCAAACTTGGCTTGAGTCAGGCCTTGATCAGCACTGTGGTTTGCAGTGTGTGTGTGCGCATTGTTCAGATTAGCTCTTTGCTATTTTATTATCATCTCTCTCCTTCAATCCACTTTGCATTGGATGCAGCCATCACAATCACATGTGTCCATTAGCCCAACCACTGATGGTTATTACTTGGGCAGAGTTAAGGAAACAAAGATCAGGTTGAGGGATGGGGAGCACACTGCCACAAAGACGTACTTGCAAGATGGATTTGATTTACATAAATTACATTTCTCATAACACTCTTCTAATATAACTTGTCATAAGTAGTACCTCAGTTCAAAGTGAGTGGAAAGTTGGGTGCAAAATACTTGCTCTAAGTCAGCTTTGTGCAGATTATCTTCCCATCTTTGTTCCCGGATCTCTAGGAAGATGCAGGTTCACTGTATGGACATGACTTCTGCAAAGCAACTCATAATCACATGCAATTAAATCACACAGAAGCTTTTCAGCTTGACTCTGACCAGCACCTCTTTAGGATGAGAAAGCAGTGCACCTGTCAACTGCCAGCAAATAAAAATATCAGCAGACAATGGGTGCCAAACCCCACATTTCCTTTAGAATATGGCACACAATTTATCTTTGAGGAGAAACCCAGAAACAGATCTTAGCTCAGCAAGGTCTTTTTGCTTCTAAATAGAAAGAACAGTACAAATTGCCTTTCTAGACCAAACTTGCAAATAGTCAAGAGAGCACATAGGTATCAGTTTGATTCTGTGACAGAAAAATCATCATGGTGTGAATGCATTTAAGAATCAGATCTTTTGACAATGGTTTTATTGTTTTCTGACATTGCTTGTTAGATAGTGAAGCTGAGGAAGAGAGGGAATTTCCAGCCCATAAAAAAGGAACTTAAGTAACTTCTGAATATATTGCACACTCTAATTGTGCAGAAAAATTGAAATGCCATGATTTGTGTTCTTTTGCTGCCTGGCTTTCTCTCCCAAACAGTCCTAATATCTCTCTATTTGGAAACAGGGATGCATTTTAATTTTCTGGCAGTTATTAACAAAATATCTCCAAGTAGCTGATTGGAGTTATTTAATTTAACTGTAGAGAGATATGAGTTATTCAGCTTAAATAAATATTTTTAAAGAGTTTGACTCACTTTGAGTTATAGCATCTTGTAATTTAGTGTGGTATTTGCTTAGCAGGAGTAGATTTGCTGAAACCTTAGGCCACAAGCTGTGGACTTTTACCTGGATATGTTTTTGGCTTGAATAGAGTGAGTTTTCTTACCAATTTTCCTAGAAGCTGCTGCTCCCTGACTGCTGGGTGGGATGGGAAGGAAAACCAAAAGAGCTTAAAACCCACAGGTTGAGATAAGAACAGTTTAATTACTAAAATAAAGTACAATATATTGCTACTACTCCTAAGGGCAATAACAGGGAGAGAGATATAAAATTAAAAGAAAAGAAAAAAAAATGCAAAATTGCAGTTATGCACAATACAATTGTTCATCACCTGTTGAGCAGTGCCAGCCCCTTCCAGGGCAACTCCTCCCAGTTCATATACCGAGTTTATATACAGATGTGCTGTGGAATGGAATATCCCTTTGGCTAGTTTGGGTCAGGTGCCTTGTCTCTGCTCCCTTCTGGCTTCTTGTGCCCCTTCTCACTGGCAGAGCATAGGAAACTGAAAAGTCCTTGATGAGGGTAAATGCTACTTAGCAACAACTAAAACGTTGGTGTGTTATCATCATTTTTCTCAGACTAATGCCAGAGCACAACACTGCACCGGCTTTTAGGAAGAAAATTAACTTTAACCCAGCCAAAACCAGGACATGATCCTGTGGGCTTAATTCAGATACTGCACCTGGTAATTTCACCTCTATCTGCAGAAGAAGCATCCTGAAAATGTTCTGGGGAGCATCTCCCATCTCATGTCAGAGCATCTGATCAAGAGCCACTGGTGAAGGGCCTTGAAAACTGCTGCAGTGGGTGTTAACAAAACAAAGAGCAAAACTTTGGCAGGGCAGAGGGTATTCCTCTCTTTGACATCTACAGCTCAATCCCAGTGGGTTGTAAGTGTTGGCACAAAGGGTCAGTGTCAAAAGCCAGCCAGATTTCTTTACTGATGTCATGCTTTTATTGCTTAGCTGCTGCAGAGAACAAGAGAAAGATATCAGTCTCTGTAACCTCTGTGGCACAGGTCCTGAAGCAGAAGGAGTGATTTAAGAGGCTGCCTACTGACAGATGAGTTGTCTTTCCCTGGCTGCTGGAGCCTTGAAAGGTTTGATGTCCCAAAGTTGTTTGTAAGCCTAACAGAATGAAAGCTCCAAGTACAGAAGTACAGAGCTGGGGCAGCATCAGCAAAATGTAAGGTTTTCAACTCCAACCTGCCATCCTTTGGTCCTGACATTTGGGGTGTGAATTTGGGTCCAGCTTGCAGGTCCCTTCTTCTATGCTGTCAGTAATTGTGGCAACTATAAAGCTGTAGGGGAATGAGTCAACAGCACTTCTTACCTAAATCAAACAATAATCAGTTCTCTTAGGACTCAGCCCTGCTGCTAAATGTTGGAGGTATCAGCCCCAGAGGAGTGCAAAAACCTCACATAGTCATGATTCCACAAATTTTGCTTACTGTTAGCACTAATTTATACTTCAATGCACCATGTTGAGCAGTGTTCAGTTTAAAAAGCTCTCTGCAATTAAAGATGGCTCCAGGCTGCAGCTGCAGGAGCTGTAGTTGAGCACTGGGGAACAAATGTTCTTTTAACTCAATCTTTGGACTATTTACATTGTGGAATTTGTAATTCATGGTCTAATGAAGTCATATAGTTTAGAGTTATGCTATAAAAAGAGGTGGTGGGGTGGGATGGTGGGGATGGCAGGTTACAGCAACAAGCCAGGAGTTGTGGTGGCTCTTCTGTACTACGCAAAGCTAATTCCTGGTACCTGATGTCATAGAGCCCCAACTTGGATGCTAGATGGTGAAAAATTCCTCATGCGCACACATAGTAAGCATGTATTTGTTACTGAAGCCAAAAACTGTATGTATCCCAGCTTGTGCTACAGGTATATAATGTTGTGTTTCCTGACAGCAAAATAGTCACCAGCAAACTAGAAAATGTTCTTATCATTTTTAGCATTTTTATAAATGAAGTGGATACAAGAATAAAATATACATTAAGTATTTTTGCCTACAATACTTAAATAGGAGGAGCTGTGGACTGCCTTGAAGGCAGAGAGGCCTTATAGAAGGATCTGAATAGAATAGATTGCTGGGCAGTCACCAACCTTTTGACCAGAACAAGTGCTGGATTATGTACCCGGAGTGGGATAATCCTGGTTGTATGTACAGATTGGTGGACAAGAGGTTAGAGACCAGCTTCACAGAAAGAGAACTCAAGTTTGGGTTAATGACAAGTTGAATATGGGTCAACAGTGTGACCTGGCTGCAAAAAAGGCCAAATTCAGAGAAGGGTGACAAAGATGTAAGGTCTCCAGGGCAAGATTTATGAGGAGCAGTTGAGGCAATTTGAACTTTTCAGTGTGGAGAAGAGAAGGCTGAAGGGTGACCTCATTCCACTGTAAAACCTCCTCAAGGTGGGGGCAGCAGGGAGGAAGGTGTTGATCTCTGCTGTGGATGTGGAAATAGAATAAGGCTGTTTCCAGGCAAGTTCAGACTGGACCTTAGGAAAAGGTTCATCACAGAGAGAATAGTCTGTCACTGGAATAGGCTCCCTAGGGAGATGGTCATGGCACCAGCCCCATCAAGAGTTCGAGGAGGGTCTGGACAAGACTCTTAGTGATATGTTTTATTGTTATGTAGTCCTGCAAGGAGCAGGAAGTTGGACTTGGTGGTCTTATGAGTCCCTTTCCAACTCAAGATATTCTATGGTTCTATCTAGGACTGAGGTTTATTGTGAGGAAGATGGCTTTAGTCTGAATGTTAAAAGCACAGGACTGTAGAGAACTTGCAGATAGAGGGCCTTTTATGGTCATTGGCAAGCTATTGTAGAGTGCTTCTTTTAGGATGTTCCTTTGGCTTAAATTAGATGCTTGATCTTTAGACAGCTGCAGTTTGGTGAGGTGAAGGCTACCCTTGGCTGACTTCTGTTTTGTTTTTCCCAGACACGGAGAGGGAGATCAACTCCATAAATTCCCCTAGAAACCACCTATTTCATTGCCTGAAATTCCTCTGTTGCTATTCAGTCTGTTTCTCTATTTTGAAGGACAGTTGCAATTTGTGTATCACCGTTAAGTAGGTACTTGAAATGAACTAAAGGCAACAGCAAGAGCTCAAATTGCTGTTCTGTTTCACTCCATCTCTCTGGATCAGACTTTCCAAATAGCTGAATAACATATCTACCAGGCTGTGTCCTGATCAGAGTGGGTATTTATTATGATGATTTTTGTTCTGTTCAGACACGAAGAATTGAAGCTCAGGGCTCTTTTATATATAGTGTAGTGTAGACAAGGTCATCTCACCTGGTAAAATGAAGTGTAAAACTCACTGAATATAAAGCAAACCTCTAAACTCCATGTTTTCCTGAGACAGCCTCCCAGAAATACACATATGCAAGAGCTCAGGAAAAAAAAAGACAGCATGAAGAATTTTGTGTGTAGAGAACTATGTATATACAGCGAGCTCAGCATCTTCACCAAAGATGATTTCCATCTGCTTTTCATTCAGGCTGGAATAATAAGGTAATGAACTTCCATTCTCCTGCAAGCAGCAGTTACTATGAGCTAGGGGAACGCAAAGAACACAGACCTTTCTTTTCCAAAATCAGCCACCCCAAGTGTTTCTTCACTAGTTCGAAGCATACAATTTTAGAAATCAGTGCAGCATCCACATCTGTTTGCTCCATCCACCTAATCTTACTTGGGCAAATGGATTAGCAGAATCATATTTTCTGAGGTACTCCTAAACTGTGTAAAAATTGCAAGAGAGGAAATTATCACCTTATAAAGTCTGTCTCTTTACTAGAAAATTTCTGTGCTCTTAATAACATTGCAGCCAGCACAGCATAGTAAATTTCACTGAGTTACCTGTAATGAGCACTTTTTGACACTGGAAATTTTACAGTGTGAATTTGGACCAGTATTTCAAAGAGAGTGCAAGATTTCTCTGTTTGCCTTCCCTGAACAAGCTGAGAATTACTTCACTGCCTCGGACACCTTTCATATATTTCTCTTCTTCCGTCACTGCAGAGGTCTGGACAGAAATCATCTGATCAACAGGAAGGGGTCAGCAAAACCTGTGCATGACTTAACTGCCAAATGAAGGATCACACATTTTTATCATTGTGCAGAATGGAAGAAAGTGGTGGTAGATTTGGAATTTTTTGGGTCTTTGTGGGGATAGAGTTTTATAATATCTGATGAAATTACAGCATTGAGTACTATACTGCATCGCCTAAGGGCACAGAGATGATTTATTTTCCCACAAATTTCTTCAAATGCTGGCAGGTGACCTCTGATTACCAATGCAGATTAGCTGCTGCAAACATGCTTCAAACTGCATTTAAAAGAGGAAGAGAGAGAAAGAGAAGTGGGCAAACTAGAAAGAAAGCAATGCCTGACTGATGCATCCACATGAGAAGTATTGCATAGGCGTCAGGGTTATTTCTCGAGAGAAGATGGGAATTTTTCCTTGAATTTTCTCCATTTGAAGAGTTTCTATTTAAAAAATAGAATAAAAATTATTCCTGTTGGTCAGGTTGTCCTTTCCTTTAACTTGTTTTCATCTACAGAGTTTGATCTGAGTGCGTGGAGAGGTGCCAGCTTCCCTCCTGCTCTTTACACTTCTCAGCAGACTGTATTTGGTAGGAGTTTGATTCATGCAGCAACCTTTAGACAGTCACAGAAGGAAGTGAGCAGGGTTTTCTCCTGAACTCCAAGTTGCAAACCATCCAACAAACTCTCTGAGACTCTTCTGCTGCTTTTGTGGTCAAGGTAACACCACGCAGAAGTTCAACGTGTGTACAGCAACATTATTTCACAGCCCGTAGGGATGTATTAGGTTGGGATGCCAGTTGTCTCAGAATCATTCTAGTCGCATAGTGTTTTGAATAGTTGTCTGTCCTGAAGGTCAAAAAGCAGACACACTTGTCTGACTTCAGAGGTGCCTGTCTAACATGTGATGTAGCAGGAAGATGAAAAGGACCGAAGAGCACAGATAAATTTTTAGGGGTAAGTTTTAAGTCTGTGGGTCAGAATTCGGATCAGTTCTTTATCCAAGGTCAGGCATAGCTATGGCCAAGCTAGAGCCAAATACACCTACAATACAGCTCAAGTAGGAACTAAAAAGCCAAGCCATTGAAGCTCATTTAATGAGGCCCCTGGATCCAGGGGCAGGGCTGTGACTGGAGGCATAGGTGAGGCTAAGGAAGGCCATTAAAACCTGCTAGTGTCTCCAGTTTTAGCTAACTTTAACAGACAACTGTTATCTGCAAATGAAGAAAGAATTAGAGACAGCTCTTGTTCTGACTGCCTCTTGGATAAATGCAGGTACATTTCACTACCTCTTCTAACTCCTCCACCCAAACTAGATGGTGAAAACTTTTGAAATCAGTCCTACAGCAGTTAAGGTAGTATAATCATTACCTCTGTGAAATGCTGCTCCCATTAAAACTGATAATGAGGAACTTCTTATTTTATGAGCAGTGATGGTAACCTCAAAAGTGGGAGAGAGGATGTGGGCTGAGGAAGAGTTGTAAACAGGAAGCAATATAAAGTTTTCCACACACAAACTTTACGTATTTCTAATCCTCAAGTAAAAATATCCCTGCACTTAGACAAAACTTTCCCAGTGGATTGTAGGTTTTAATCAAGTACAGAAGTAGCATTGTGGAGCAATGAAATGTTTTTCCAGGCATGCAAATGTTGAATTGACTAGTACAATAGACAATGCTCTTGAGAAAGGTTGTAATCTCCTTCAGGCTGCCTCATATGTTGCCCCTAGACAAATATTAGCTCCATGGACAAACTGCTGACACCCTGCATCCCTGAATAACATGGGCAGTTGTGCTGGGTTGAACGTGTTTGTTTGCCAGGAGGCCACCCAGCTGCTCTATTGCATCCTTGTGCTCAGTTGGAGAGGGGTAGAAAAATACTGTGAAAAGCTTGTGGGTCAAGATAGGACAGGGAGATCACTCAGTAACTATTGCCACAGTCAAACCAGACTTCACTTGGGGCAATTAATTTGTTGCCAGTCTAAATCAGAGCAGGACAATGAAAAATAAGAACGAATCTTAAACACACATTCCCCCTTGGCTTCTTCCCAGGCTGAACTTCACTCCCAACTTCTCTATGTGATCCCCCTGGACTGCACAAGAGGATGCGGAAGAGGCACTGTGATCAGTTCTTCATGTGTTGTCTCTGCTGCTCCTTCTTTCTCACCCTCTTGCCCTGTTGAAGCATGGGGTCCTTCTGATGTGAAACTTTCCCTCAGACCCCTCTGATGGGTGCCCTTTCCGCAGGCTGCAGCTCTTCATAAACTGCTCCAACATGGAACCTCTCCACTCCTGTCTGCAGAAGTTTTCAACCCCTTCTTATATATGGTATCACAGCAGGGCTACTATCTCTGGTTGGCTCAGCCTTGGCCAGCAGCAGATTTGTCTGGAAGCAGATGGAACTGGCTCTGTTGGATGTGGTTGCAGTTCCTGTCCTCTTCTCACAGAAGCCACCCCTGAACCTCCCTACTACCAAAACCTTGCCATGTATACTCAGTACAGCAGTGTAGGCAGGATACTACCCATATTTTTCATGTAAAGTATGTAAAGTTCTCTCATGTCACACTGGCCTTGGAGGAGACAAGGAGAGGCACAACTTTTACCTACATTCAAAAGGCTTTGCAAAAATGGCTGTTGCTGCTAGATTACTTGTATACCAACTGTTCCTGGCAGTCCAATGAAGAGATGGCATGACTTACAATCCTGTTTTCTACTGGTGACGGGGTGAGTCATAATAAGGGCTCATCCTCCTACCACTTCAGTGCAGCTTTGCACCATACCATGATGTCGGATCTCATTACTGTTCCAACCATGGTGTGCCCTCAACCACTGTACTGTTTCTCCTGAAAGGGAAAACTGAAGCTGCCTTTTTCTTACTCATGACCTCCTATGGATACTGAAGCAGAAGAAATGTGAGCTTCTGTTCTAGAAGCTGAGCTGGAGTATCATGGCATCAGGTTTTCTTGAGCGATTTCCAGCATGTCTTATTTTGCAGTAGCTGGACATATGGCAGGAACAGACTTCCATGTGGTTTTTTTTCAGTAGTGTTTTTCCATTGCCATTCACTGACAACACCAGAAAGGGCAGAGGAGTGTGAAAATAATTAAGGCAACAAATAAATATAATCTGCGCTTCTTCAGAGCTCAGAAGTTTGTTTTTGGCTCAGCAGGAACATTGAAGAAAGTTTCAAGCTAGAATTACTATTTTGCATGGTGTAGGGTTTATTTACATGTGTTGACTTAGGGGTTTTTATGACTGACTCTGTTCGCTTCTGATAATAACATTTGACAGACTTTGCAAGGGTCTGGTTGAGCAAACCATGATGCAGGGCTATTTGGGGCAAGGAGAGGAAATTTCAGAGTTCAAAGAGCCTGGAGCTGGCCAGAGGTGGAATGCTACTGGCAAGAAACAGAGCATGGAGGGAATATGGAACCTCTCAAATCTTTGGTAGCCTGACCATAGATGTACCTCAATAAAGGTGCTCTTCCTCCTGGATATTATATTTATTCAGAGGGTTTGTGTGTGGCTCCCTGCCTTGATTTGTTTGGTGCGGTGTCGTTTCTCTCTTTCATTTGCAACAGAAAAATGTGGCCACTCCAGATACTGATTTGAAACACTCCGAGTCACATTTCTGTTGAGAGACATTTGATAGAACATTGTAACTCGGAGCCAAAGAAATTGCAGGTTGGACAAGGGAATAAGATGACCCACCTGGTGTTCAAATGAGTTTTGTGACAGTAATCAGGAGGCAGGTAGCCTGAGTTTCTACCTGTTGCTGTAAGCATTAGACTGTATTTCTCTCCCTGTGTTCAGGTATTTTTTATTTCATATTTCCTTCAATTATGGGTTGTCTTCATACCTCGATATGCAGCTGAGAAACACTGAGATGACAGAGTGTGGGTCCTCTGACAGTTATTTTACATTATGATGGCAAGAAAATGAATTGATTTTGCAAAGTAAAGTTGAAATACCCATCATGAAGCTAAATGGGAGTAAGCATTTTCAACAAATGCTGCCCACTGCAAACACCTAACTGTGCATGCCCATTTCCACAAGTGCTTTTCACACTGTTTCCTAACAGCCTGCTCCTGAGGTCACATTTCAGGAATTCTCTTACAGGTGAATCACTTGTCTTTCTCCCTCTCTTTACAGGCAGTGTTAAAGTGGAAGAGGCTCTTTTACTCAATTTTGGCCAGTGAAGTCTTCCCTGTGCATCGCACAATTAAGTGGAACTGTCTTATCACTTGCCTCTCCATGCATTTAGGAAACCTTTCTTGTATGTCTTTTGCACATATCTGCTATGAACCTTGAGCAATGTGGTCCTTAAGTGACTTGGTGAGCTCTGCCTTGTAAGAGTTTGTGGTAAAGCAGACATTTGACAGGTTATTGCCTCCTTCTTCCTCCTCCTGTTTGCTAAATTAAGCTTGGCTACTGATGTCTCAGCACAGAGGGGTGCTCACTGACATGCTTAGGGGTCCTTTGCACTTCATGTGTTCAAAAAGGAAGACAAAGGCCAAGAGCTCTGCAATAGAGGGATTCTGCTTCCATTTACCTTTCTTTGGATTGAATGTGGAATGCACTGATTTGTTAGGAACCTTTCTGTAGATTTGGCTGTGCATGGAATTAGTTGGTGATTTCTAGTTGAGGAGACACTTTTGGTATGTCCTTTGCACTAAAGTCTTTTTCACTGGGTATAGGAACTTGGAAGTTTTTTAGGATGGAATTTGGTTAAGCTTCTAAAATCTTCATGCAATTAAAAAAGCTTTGCTCTTTAGCATTGGCTTTGCATAAAACATATCTCAGCGCTCTGATCTATAAACCTATAGCCTTTTATCTCATGGGTATAGGAACACATTGCCAAGCTATGCAGCAGCATATTTTGTGTAAGTTCACACCTGCTTGGCTTTCTCTTCTGAAACTATTTTTTCCTCTATCATTTGCATGCAAAATGCCCACTGCAGTTGTGCTATCACAGAGCACACTTAGAGATGTATCAAGCCACAGATCTGTTTTCTTTGTTTACGGTATTTCCCCTGGGCAGACCTTAATGAAAGGGAATAGGTTAATAGGATTTTTATACACATCTTTATGGTGCGTCATCCCTATCTATGCTTGTATCAGGTCTTTCAAGGAGCATGCTCCCAACGTTTGAGTTAATTACAACTGTTGCTATGAGTTTGCAGCCTGACTTATTTTAAAACAGGCCACAGAAAGGCAGGATCCATATGGCCCTTTTGGGCAATGGATGGAACTTACCAAGTTAATCATCTCCACAAGAAAGAGCAAAGGGAACACTTCACTCTGATGGAATTTTACTTTAAATATGCATTTTATCACATCATGAATTGGTTTAATGTGGAATAAATTATTACTCATCTACAACAGCATTGTAATCAGCCAGAGGAATGAACCTTGGATCCTTTTACCTTTGTTCGTGGAGTGGTTAAAAACAGACATTGTTCTTGTAATTGTTAACAAATGACAAGAGCTTCTTAAGAGGAGAAGAACTTAAAATCTCTGTGGCAACATTATTGCCTACACTTTACAGTGGGTACTTTTTGTATGCAAGTCTCCCTGGGACTCAAGTTATTACTAGATGTCTGCATTGATTGTCTCCTCTCTGCTTCCTCCAGCATTTCTCCAAATACACCCTTCGTCCCTGCACTTAGCTGCAACAGAGTTGGCTACGGCTGTGCTTTTCACACTTCGCCCTCTTCACTGAGGTGATCTCAGTATGTCGTACTTTCTCTCACTGCAGTGAATTGGGTTTGATCAGCATGTAAGTCACTCAGGCAATGTATTTCCACTTCTTAGCAATGTCATTACTGTTGAGATGGATTGGCCTGATGGGCATGAAAACTGCAGTGTGAAACCTCTAATCTCACTTATGTCAAGGAAAAGGTGAAAAGCTGAAAATGAATCTCAGACTTACATTGTGAACTGTAAAGCTGGAAACATGAGAGATCAGGGCTAAACCCTTTGTGGCACTGAGCACTTCTTGTGTTACCATCTCCTGGGGTAAGGGATGCTCAACAGAACTGGAAATTTTGTATTCTGCATGAAAGATCCCAGTGGCAGTAGTCTGCACCTCTCCTCTTATGCATCAATACATGCAGGATAGAAAACTGGAGAGTAAGGATGTCCTGGGTCACAAGATAGACAAGTCCTGGGACTGCAGGTCTAGATGTACTCCTTGTTCTTTTATAGGTTTAGTAGATATGTTGGCAGGGCATTCTCTCAGGCCGCAGTCTTAAATTATTTGAACTCTGTGACTGAGAAGTAGGGCATAAGATGTGTTATACCTCATAACTAAATAAGCTCATTAGGTCTGCCATGGTAGACACTATGGAACATCATGTTGCTATTCACTTTAATAGAGAAAAGGAGTTTAAAAATCTTTCTGGATGACTGTAATTCCCCTGTGATTCAGTATCCCATGGGTAATCTGCAGACATAAAATGTCAATGAGCCTTATATCTAATAAATACTGAGCAAATATGGCAAATAAAGACACATAGAGGAGAAGGTGTGTTACAGAAGACAAAATAAAGATCAAGTCTTTGCTTTTTTGATCTCTATAGCAATCCTAGTGTTGACTAATATATTAATCTTCTATTTTTCCCATTAGAAACATTAACAAGATTGTTTCCTTCTTTCTTATTCAAGTCATATGTTTTTAGGAAAGGGCTGGCTCTACCTATATGATTCACACTGAAATAGGTCACTAAGCTCTAATACAGAGAAACAGTGTAACAGAACTGAAACCCGCCATGTGAATCAGAGAGTGCATTATTAATATGCTTTTGGTTTGAAGGATTATGAAGAAAAGGCATTAACCACTGAAGAGAGAGAGGTAATAGGAAATGCACTGGCTTTTTTTAAACAACAAAGCATGCATTTTGCTTGTCCATGGCTGACTTTAAATGAAAATCCCCCAACTACCTTTTCCACATATAAGCAAGATCAGATTTAAAACTGTTCTGTTAGTTCGCCTTTGTACTCACTGGCACTAAAGGAAACAGCCTGAATTTCAAAAGGGCTTTAGATTCTTAAATACACAAGCAGGCATCTGTGAAGATTTCAAAAAATTGTTGAAAATCCACTAGAAGGCTGCTCGTGAGGAGGCATATCTGTTCCTGGATAAAGCTGTTTGTTTGCATATTGTTAATATTACTGTTTCTCCCGTATTCTCACTGCATTTCATCTCCTTAGAGTATCACACTTCTGCAGCATCGGGCAAGAAAAAACCAATTTTTTACGTGACAAAATACTACCAGTGAATTTAGTTTTCTTGGTGAGGGAAAATGAAAAGAAGGAGAGGTAAAACAAGGTACTCACAAATCAGGTTAGAGAATAGAAAACTTAAAAATTTATTGTTCTTATTACAAAAAATTTACTCTGACTTCAGCAGGAGCTTGAGAGGTTGTTTTCCAAACCCTTGCTCATCCAGCTGGGCTGAGAGGAGCTTTTTTAGCCTAACTTCTGGATCAGAATGGGACACTGCACATGGGAAGATCATTTGAGATTTGCTTTGCAGGAGCTCAGTCTAAGAGGTGATTCAGGAAGAGCATATTGCATATATCCTTTGTTCTTCCTTTACCCTGGCATTGCACTACAAATCTGAATTACTTAGGACAGCATTTCTAAGCTTTTGTCAAATTTAAAAGCCAAGAAATCTCTCTGAAAAACACCCTGAGAACTGTTACCACAACGTTTCTGTGTTGAGAGTTCATTGCTGAGCACTGCTATAGCTGATACAAGCCAGCATCAGAAACTCCTCAGGGGAGGCTGTACTGAGCTGCTCTGAACTGAAATGAGGATTTCACCAAAACTCTCTTCTATTGCCCCACAGGAATGCATCAATTTTACCCACCCTCCTGAGCCCTCTCCCCCCCGCCCCCA
>JAOEHY010015209.1:5575-23423 GCA_025447955.1 Psilopsiagon aurifrons
TCTCAGGCCACAAGTCAAAAACACAGCACTGCACCAACTACCAAGAAGGAGAAAAATGACTGCTACTGCTGAACCCATGACACCCAGCCCAGTCAGAACTTTTATGTACTGTAGAAGGGGAGAAAGACGAGTTCCGTGATGTCATCAACAGGCAACAATCCAACAGTGCACACAGTCTCTCCTGCTCTGAAAAACTGCTACAAGAGATGGAACCTGACATCATGGACCAGATGAACTCAGCAGCTTTATAGGGATTGGTCCATGCACTAAGGAATGATATCACTCTATTTGTGTGGGTGTGTGTGCATATATATATACACACACATATACACATGAAATAAGAGTGATGGTATACTGAAAAATGTGGGATCTGAGCATGATGTGAAAGGTGTGGAATAAGGGGTGGATACTGCCCTGGGTTCAGCAGTAGCAGTCATTTTTCTCCTTAGTAGCTGGTGCAGTGCTGTGGTTTTGACTTTCAACCTGGGAACAGCACTGATAACACCAATTTTTTTTAGCTGTTGCTAAGTAATGTTTAGTCTGACCAAGGATTTTCTGAGTCTCATGCTCTGCCAGGGAATAGGGGAAGCCCGGAGGAAGCAGAGACAGGACACCTGACCCAAACTGTGGTATTCCATACCACAGCACATCATGCCCACTATATAAACTGGGGGCAGTTACCTGGAAGGGTTAGATCACTGTTCGGGTAGGGCTGGTATTGATCAGCGGGTAGTGAGCAGTTGTATTCTCTTCCCTTGTTATTTCCCTTATCATTCTTATTATTGGTGGTAGCAGCAGTGATTTGTGTTATACCTTAGTTACTGGACTGCTCTTATCTTAACCCGTGAGGGTTACATTCTTTTGATTCTCCTCCCCAACCCCCCCAGGAGCAGGGGGAGGAATAAGTCGGGTGGGGAGTGGGCAAGCAGCTGTGTAGTTCTGAGTTACCAGCTGAGCTTAAACCACAACAAAGACAGTCTAACAGAACCTTTCTTTCGAATTTAAAGATAACATAGAAAGGAAGATGATTACCTGAAGACACTGCTTCTGTGAAATTCAAAGTATTTTGATAAGCTACACAGAAGGCCCTATCTGGGTTCATATTTGTATGTAGGTATATGCCTGTGGATTCACTCTCTTAAAATTACCTGAAAGGAGGATGAAGCAAAGAAGCTCTCTTCTCCCATGTAACAAGTGATAGGACAAGAGGTAACGGCCTCAGGCTGTACCAGGAAAGGTTTAGGATGAATATTAGGTAGCATTGGAGTAGGCTGCCTAAGGCAGTGGTGGAATCACCATTACTGAAAATTTTCCAAAAACATGTAGATGAGGTCCTTAGTGATAAGGTTAAGTGGTGGACTTGGCAGTCCTGGGGTATGGTTGGAATTTATGATCTTAAAGATCTTTTCCAACCTAGTTGATTCTATAAGTCTATGGTTCTGCATGCCTTAAGAGTTTTCCTCATAGAGATAAATGCACCATATTTTGTAACTATTATCTGAAATGAAAGAAACATCACAGCTTAACTAATTAGGTTTCAAGAAGAATTTAATTATAATCTTCGGCTTATCTTTGCCACACTTTAAGGGGAATTGGAACAGCAATAGAAAAAAAAAATATAAGAGGAGAAAAATAATTAAGACACCTTACTGATTATATACAATATATGAATGCACTTTTTATTATGGGCATAACTCCTTATGAGAATAATCCTACATTATCAGATCCATGAGTAAAGTGTGATGGAATGATGCTGATATAAATCTAAAAGAGAAAATTAAAATCTGTTTGTAAATAGCTATTAATTTTGCTTTCCAGACTGTTTAATCCTTATTCATCCAGTAACTCACTGAGTTCAAATGAAGTTATAATACAGAAAAAATACAAGATTTCACCTAAATCCTTAAAAATACTGTTATTTTTTAGGAAGCTATTATTTATTTTTAAAGGAAAGCTTTGCATGCATCCCTCCAGTTTCTGAATTGCTTTTAATTGGGAGATTTCTGATTTAAAGCACAAGAGAGAAATTAGAGCAAGAATACAGATCAGAAGCGCTGAACATTATGGGCTAAACTCTAGCAGGAGAAATACAAGAAGGAAGTATTAAATATGCAAAATGTTTACTTTCCTTAAGGGTAGGGGAGCTGTACCTCTGAAACCAGACAGTTGCCTGGCAGTTTGTCCTCAGATAGTTGCAACTACCTCTATACAAGACAGAATATATATTCAGTATTCAAACTCACTGTTTCCATCTTGCCATTTACATACTATGCAAAATACATGTGTACATATATACACACAAAAAAAAATTTACATTATCAGTGTATAAGTATCAAGACCTCAATTATCCACTTTTCCAAAACAAAGTATATAATCCAGTAAATATGATTTCACTGTTGTTAGTAAGAGGTTACAGGCTTTTAGTTACTTTGATTTGGGCCGCCCTTAGCCTGAGCAGGGCTGAGCTAGGTTTAGCAGGCACCTTGTGGCCAGGTGCTGAGCCCCAGCTCTGAGAGTGCTGCCAGGGAAGGGACTGACAGACCCAGACAGTGCCTGCGGGACAAACAGACCCTGGGGTTACTGTGGGGTTGTGATGCAGCTTTCACTCCCTCTTGGGAGCAGGGGGAAGACAGAAGGCAAGGATGAGAAGAAGCAATAATAAATCTGTGGAGACCCAAAATTCAGGAGGAAGATAATATCAACATTTTGTTTCTACTGCCACTCTGAGCACAAACATCCTCCTTGTCCTCCTAGTGAAAACCTCATACCACCAAAGAGCTCTTTTTAACTTCCCTGTCCCTGGTTTTGCCTAGGGAAGACTGTTGAAAGAGTGCTAACATCAGAATAAAGGGATAAGTACTTGGTACATTTTTATTTATACAGTGATTTTAAACATATAGTTCATGAGGCTTTTTCATGCATATTATCCAGTTTAGATTATTAAAGTTTTAAAAACTCACTGGACTAACAGTAAATGCCTGCCAGTTCAGTGTAATCAGAATTCTTAAAAAATAAAAGTAGTAGTTTTATAAGTTTTTCTTTCTTATACAGTGCAAACTGCAACTGTGTTAACAGGTTTAACGATACCAAGGTATTTACATGAAATGAAGCTTTATGTGCAGAGCTCCAGTGAAAGCTTTGAGGACTGCCTACAGCCCTGGAACTACTGTAAGAATAGATGCTGTTTCTCTGTGTACGAGTTCTCCTTGGTCCATTAAAATAGGTGTGAAAATTATGGCCAGGAAAAATTACAATCAAAACAGTGTTCCAGCTACAATTATGAACCTAGAGCTTTGATACTAAAGAAACAAAGTTAGTATTGCCACAAATCAAAGGTATGTCATTAGTTGCTGCTTTTTATGAGGTTGCTGAGGCAAATTTTACAGTACAATTTTAAACATCATTAGCTTCTTGACCTTGCCATTAATGTGTTGATACACAATTCAGATTGCATTAGTGAATTGAGTAGCTCCTACTGTGGAAGTATATCTTCTCTCCCCCTTCCCCCCAAGTCATTATAACATGAGCACACCAAGGCAAATAGAGTTCACGCAAAACTAAGTTTACCTCTGATTTATACCACATTTTTAATGTTTCCCTTATGCCATAAAAAAGCATTTGGTACAAATTGGCTCAGGCTAGTGTTTCCCAAACATAACAGTACATCTAAAGAGGAGATAATGCAGCCATGGGGAATTCCTTTTCATTTATGAGTGCAGACTCTTAAGCAAACAGGTACTATATTCAAGTGCTTCAAAGGAAAGCATTCGGTAGCAGTGTGCACTTTGATTGCAATATTCCAGCAGAAGTACTAGTTTTACAACCTAAGTGACCCGCCAAGAGCATGCAAGGAAAAATAATTATGAGAAAGGATTACTACAATAATGATAGACATGCACCTGTTATTTTACATTGCCAGCCAACCACAGTTTCATTAAAACAAAACAAAAGTAGCACCAGTAGAGAATGAGATGGAAGTAAATATGGTATGTTTATAGCTTGAGGCATGGTGATCCATTTATAGGGTTACAGATTTTTAGTTCATCATGGATGGAATGAGTAATTTGTCTAATGCATGGAGAATTTCATCACATCATTTACAACTGTTCATATGCTTTGAATAACTATGTGTCAAACGGATGTTGTTTCTTAGTCATCTTGGCCAAGTCTTATAGTTTAGATGACATCTTTTTCCAATATTTTTAAAATTTATTCCAGCTTCAATACAGGACCTTTCTGTTAAGAAATTCATAGCACACAGTTGGCAAATGAAAACCTTTTGCTTACCTTGGCATGTGACTTAGGTTGTAAAACCCCACCAATAATCAAAAGAGCATAAATATATAAACACAATTTGAAGTCTGCCCTTATTACTTCAGTATGTAAATAGGGAAGGAAGATATATGTCATTTTCATGCAAATTATTTTAAATTTTAGTCTGTTAGGTTTGTTTTGACAAGGCAGAGGACAGTAAAAAACTGTATTAAAGAGAAGGGGGAACAACCTCATACAAGTAGAAGGTGTTTCCATTTTGTAAGAATAAAAATGAACACATTTTTATTTGTCTTCACCTCACCGATATACTATTTTTCTCCTAAAACATTTCAGTGTATCATTAAACTTTAAAATAATTTCTAAATTTGTTCTAGTACAAAAGAGCTTTTAATTAAACCAGAAATATTTTAAATAATACTGTGGTAAAATTACCACAACCAGCACTGATGCAAATTGTAAGCGAGTCAAAGCAAACCCCAAGTAGTATGGTAGAATGCACTACAGAAGATGAGACTTCCAGCTACTTGGTAGCATTTGTGGTGTACTTTTGGTGGATTATGATCTTTCCCCTCCCATGTGACTACTCTTTCATTAGCGAACATTTTCTGAATTAACAATCTCAGTAGCTAAAAGGAAAAGGTTGTCACGTTTATCATCAGAAATGAAATACCAGTGTTCAGATCTAAGCCTACTAGAATGCCTAACACTTCTTAAAAACTTCTTTGAGTGCACACTAGCTAAAACTTACTGATATGTTCCTTAATACGATGGAAGCATCTAAAAATCATGATAGTATGATTTTCATGTTGTATAATGAGAAGAAAAATTTATGAAGACCATTGTAGGATAAAACACTGTTCCCCATGATCCACTGTTAAATGTTCACAAGCATACCAGTTCTTTACAGACTACTTATAGGAAACATCTGTTCTAGAAAAAAAGAAACAAACTGAGAAATGGTTAGATTAAAAGGTGCTACTTCCCACTGAACAGTGTTATACACCACCCACTCAGCATCCTGAAATGGTTCTTAAACACAAAGTGACAACTCCACAGCCATGGTCTCAGGATACTAAGATTTCATGACTTCGTTTATAGGGCCTGCTACTTGATTTGCTGATCTGAAACCAACCACTTAAGCTTATAACCAAGCACTTGGCTCTCCTGAGCACTCACCACCTGAGCCTGTGGTTTTGCTTCTAGCTGAGTCAAGCTATTTTATCCACTCTGCTTCACTGCCAGCTGACATCCTATCACTAGAAAGTTTTCATGGCAGCCAGCATAAGGTGCAATTGAGCTTCGCCATTATACTTGAGGAGTTTTTTCTTTAGAACTTTTTTTTTAGAACTTCAGTGTCATTTGTCAAGAAACTAACCAAGAGGTCAAAACCAGTTTTAGACATTTGGAATAGGTTTTGTGCTTTAGCTGCCCTCCTCATGCAAAAGGAGGAAACTAGTCCCCAAACAGAAAGCAAAAATAAAACAAACACCTAAACATACTCCAAACTGGGTGCTTGATATATGTGATTATAAAATTTTTATTTGAAAACTAAACATCTGTATTTTATAATTTTCTGAGTTTTGCACAAAAGTTTATTCTTCAATCCTAAGGCTTGGAAGTGTTAATATGCTTGGCAGTCTTTACAAGTTCAGTGATGACTATGTGAAGAAGAAAAAAGGAAAAAAGAAAAAAGGGAAAAAACAGGAAAGAAAAGTAAAACATCTGAAATATCTTAAAACATCTCTGGAAAATATTGAGAGGAGGTAACTGTGCTGTGTTAAACCCCGAAAGCAAAAAACCACCCCCTCTCTCCCCTTCCCCCAATACCCAGGCTCAATTAGTCGACCTCTCCTTATGCTTGGAGACATATATTTGCTTAGAATAATGAACTACCTACCAAATAAGTAATTCATTCTATAAAAGTTTTGATACCCAGATGCTTTTGTTGTCATGTTAATCTGCTGAATGCTGTGCATATCATTGCACATATAAAAGAATAGACATGAGCTTCTTCCCTCTCTCTGACAGAGCAGCAGAACAGCAGACTTTTCTTTAAACCACACAAGAACAGCTAAAAGGAACCCCGACAGCTGAAAGCATAATCTGAAAAGTTGGCAAGGCAGAGAGGGACATTAAAAACTGGACTCCATGAAAACAGCATACACATAAAGATGAGAATTCCGTCCTCATCTGCATGCACTTTTAACTCTTAGACTCATGAGAGCAGTTTGTCTGTTCACAGACCACCTTCAACGTTATTACCCATATTAAAGATTTTTCTGATTGATCATCTTGGCAATTCACCTGTTGGGATGAATATACCAAATGAAAATATAACTAGTGATGAGCCTTACTCTACAGGAATTGAATTTATTCAAGAAATATATTGCCCCAAAGCAATATAAGAAACTGCTATGGAATTAATCTGTGCACATTCTCCACGAGCTTCAAAGCCTACACCAGTATTCAAGGTTTAGACTACAGAAGAAAATTAAGCTGACACTATTGTCATCAACGTTTTCCCTTGTTTGAATACAAATGAGTACACTCCCAGATCTTCATTATTCCCTTGGCAGGGCTTCCACTAGCATTTACACATGAGTAATTTCTTTTTATGGACCAAATATTGTTTTGTTCAAAACACATTTATCATTACAGAATGTGATACAGCAGGAGCAAACAGCAAATGCTTCTCATCAACGTTGTCTTTGTGAAATAACTGTGCATGAAAAACAGCCAGTATGTGAAACTGAAAATGCTTGCTTTACAATATCTTACAGTTGCTGCAGCTTGTCCGTAATGAACTTTCTTGCACATGCAGTTGAATATTGCATGCAGAGTCTGAAGGTTTGGGGTGAACTAAACTCTGTAGCTGAGGTAATTTTATCACTAATATCAGTTTACTATGAGTAATACCACACTCAAGGCTCTATAACACCTCAAAGTATTCTCTTTCGTAAATCAGTACTTTTAGGGTGTTTTGTAAACTATTCCTTAGTTGCATACACACACTTTTGTGGACACACACACTCATTTATATTTTGGCAGGAGTTTTTGACAAGCCAGATCTGAACATGAATGAAACCCTTCACCTTTAACTACATCTGCCTTCAGCCTTATATACGCTGCTGTAATTCCCCCATGTAGGTAAAAGGAAAATAAATAAAACTAGTAGGAATGCCACAAAGTAACAGACACCAATATTGCACACACACCCCTGCACACAACACTACATTCACTGTTTTCTGATGAAAAACCTATAAAAACACTGTAGATGAATAGGGTAGTAATAGCCCCACTGCAGATTGTCTTATAAGCACCCTTAGAAGTGCTTTATCTGCCAGAATAAAATAACAATAAATCTGTTATTCCACAGCTGGCCTATGGCATGCAAAGGCTCAGTGCTTCTTTTGGCTTGGCCCCATTGTGAGTTCAGGAGATGGGTCAGTGCTGTCTCACTCGCTGAGAGCAGAAGGCAGCATTCTGCAGAAATCCTCCTCTGCTGCATGGACTAGGAGCACAAGCTGCACCTGGCATTGCCAACAGGAGAGCTACAGGTTTTTTATCCCACCCTGCCCAGCAAGCTGCACCTGGCATTGCCAACAGGAGAGCTACAGGGTTTTTATCCCACCCATGCTCAGCATGGACTAGGAGCACAAGCTGCACCTGGAATTGCCAACAGGAGAGCTACAGGGTTTTATCCCACCCTGCCATTCATGCTGAACAAGAAACATCAATTAGTTTATTCTTATATCAAAGTCTTTACATGCCAGCAAAACTTGTTTCACACCCTGCTTTCACTTCTTCAATTAGTAACCAAGATGGAGTAATCAAAGATAGTAGGAAGCACAGAAACAGCAGAAGGGAGAAAAATATAAGGAAATAAATTGACGGGCCTACGTGCACTAAAGACCAATGAAACTCTGCTTCTCAGGGCATGATTGTCTCAGAACTCTGATTTCCTAGAAGGTAGCTACTTGTTGCTTGAGTTGACTTTGTTATCAAGAATTGTTAGTGGATAAAGGGTTTCAAACTTTTCTGGTTCTTGGCAGGGTGTATCAGCAGTCATAGCCAGAGCTGCCATTATGCTTCCTACATTGAGCTATCCTTTCTCCACAAGAGACAAAACTTCCAATAGTGAGGCACTAATAATTGTGGAGTAACCATAGCACAAAGAAATCATCCCATCCAAAACCTAGTAAGCCTAAGCAATGTTCAAGCAATGTCCAGAATGAGCAATCTGTGTCTCAGGAAAAAACAACTTGAGTGTCTGCAATCCAGCCCAATACCTAAAGAAATCTGAGTGTGCAGGTTAAGCCCCTAATATACTTCGAAGAAATCCGAAGAGTGCCCAAGACTAATATGGATTATAAACTGTGACATTTATATACTCTAAACGGAATTGTGCCTATATGAAGAAAGCTGGTAGTTTGGAGGGGAAAGAATAGGAAAACTTTGCCAGTTTATATTAAGAGCATTTCCTAAAAACATATTTCTCACTATTTCTGTTTGTAGTTCCCCCAGATGTGCACTTCATGTAATTCATGCAGTCAAAAGTTTGTCTTCTTAAACAGTCATTTCTGCACCGCTGCTGTATACAGCATTCATACATACCAATGGATCTTTGCAAACAGCCTTTTGGGCAGTTCAAATCTTTACTGAAATGACACATACTCTCTGTGTCAGGAGTCGTATAGAAATGAACACCTAGGTTGTGAATCTTGTAAGAGTTCAGATTTACTTCAGCTGAGGTTGGGTAGGGTGAGCAGCAGATCACTGTTGTTGTTTCCCTACAGTTATTCAAGTTCTGGATAATTAAAGTATCTAATTTCAAAAGTTAATAATGTATTCTCAGTACCAATGTAATTTAACACACTATTTAAAAATCAAATCCAATTGCAATGCAGCAAAACAAGAGATAGCTCATAGAAATTCTATCCAAAAATTAGTTTTGCTGTCACAGTGACTCCTCCCTCCCCAGTAAGGCTAAAGCTGGTGACACCCTATGCCTTCATTGTTTAGAAAAACTATAGTCTTCCCTCACCAATAGGTGTTTACACCTAGGACTTGAATATTTAGACAGGCCATTTCAGCATATGCTCAACTGTCCAGTTTCAATTTAGCAAAGAGGTTCTCAAGCTATTGATAAGCCTATAATAGGTATATACTTGTACCAAGTTCAGTTTTATAGACTACTATAAAAATCTGAACAGATTTCATTCCTAGTTCAGCCTACATTAATTAAAACACTCACACATGTGAGTGTATGTATTTCCATAACTACTGTGCCAGAATAGAAATTAGTTATTTGGTGTGATTTAGGCTGAACTTTTATTTCTGGGTGTCCTGGTAACAGATTTTTAAATATAGGGGTTTAGGAAAATAAGTATGAGAATTCAGTCACAATAGTTATATTTACAGATGCAAATTTGTGTTCATTGGGCTAATTATCTATTAACCAGGGTTGAAGTTCTGTTCCCTATGTATTTGTCTGCCCTTATCAGCTGTTATTTGACAAAAGCTGTAAGATTCAAATCTATTCATCATCTCAGCTATCTTGCAAAGTAGTGAACTTATAGCTTACAATGTAACATTAGGCTACTCCTTTAAAAATGTATAACAGTACTTGCATAGAAACATGGTTTTGAAGCCAGACCAGTTAGGGGAACCACAGCTTGGTGACTTCTGCAATTAGGTAGGATGCAAGATCTGCAAACAAGCCCAACCCATCATCTCTGTATCAGTAAAGACTTATCTGAGAGGTTCTGAGACAAGGCGAGCACAAAATCACAAAATGAAATATATAAACCTTTAGAATCAATTTTAAGTAATGTTAAGTTTGATGGCTTTGTAACAGTAGCAATGGAAAATTACTGAGGTGCATGATTCACAGAAAAAAAAAAAATAGAGTGTAGCTAGAGAACATACTGAGAATTCTTGTATAAGATAAACTGCTGTAGTCTTAGGCCTTTATGACCTTAGTACAAAAACAGTGTAAGAAAAACAAGCTAGAAGAACAGGACAGAAGGATAAGAAGTATCTGGAATGGCAGGTCTCCAGGAAGGGCTGCAGTTAAACTAACTGATAAGTACGACAAGATGATTGTTATGTCTGTGGTGTTAACGAACTGATTAAGCTGGTATAAGCATTTACTGCTCATGCTTCGAAGGCTGCCAGCAGTGATGAAGACTGTTAGAAGAAGTAAACGACCCCAAAAGACCAAAACCACATTTTTGTATGCATGCAGGAAGCTTTCTGGAAAATGATGTAATCCATACGTAGCCTCATGAATATGTATATGTGCTTGGTAGCTATATAAGGACTGCTTGTGTAGAGATACAGGGACACACGTTAGGAGGAGCTATCCCCCGTGTCTCCCAGTGCCACAAAAAAGAATACCTGCTTGTGAACTTGAAAACTTTATTGGTGAGTTTGTTCCTGGAGTTGTCTCCAAATCAGTTCATACTACAGATTTTCACCTGAACTTTATGACAGTTATCCAGTTCTCCCTCAGACTTTTCTTCCTAGCTATGGCTTTTAAACATTTGCCAAACCATTGATTTCCAGAATTGGAAAGACTGAGAGACTGTAGTCTGCATGGTGTACCTGCAGCTCTTCAGTATTACCAAGTAAAACAGAGTACTTTTGATTCAATAGGTATACTTTCCTATTAGCTATGCGCATTAACTTAAGAGTAACATGTGGCTCATGCAGGAGAAAAGAGATTTACTTTAATCTTTTCTGTTAAATTGATGGCACGATGGCAGCTAAAACAGGAACTGGAACCTCTCAAATATCTATAGAACATGCACAAATGTGCCAATGAAAAACAGCATACCAAAGGAAAAAAAGAAAAAAAAGTTATCTGACACATTTAGCTACCCCAAGTCAATTTAATGAAGAAAAGGCCTAGATTTTATAGAATTTCCTTATGTTGAAGAAAGACCTTAATGCAAATAATTTAAAAGGTCAACAAAAATAGGACAAAATCAAAAGAAAAAAAAAAAACAACAAACGAATTTCTCTTAGAAGGGTCGTAGGTGAGTGATACTAATTTTCCTCAATAGTCATGAAATATTCTTTTTCATTCTTTTTGAAAGTTCCTATTGAAGACAGATATCTGCAAGAGACAGCTTTTTATGTTGAAAACATTTACTGTAAGTCATCTTTCCTTTTACACCTAGAAGGACAAGGTTACTTCTGAAAGACTGAAGTGTTTGAAATAATTTCAGCTATGTGATGGAATGAACAAGTTCTGTGTGAAACTTTAATTACCTAGAAATCACAATTCTGATCTACAATATTATGTGGTCAGCTAAATTAAGTTACTGAGGAATATAAACAAACACACTGAGGCGTCTATTAGATTAATTGTTTCCCCTAACAAGCTAGCATTTATGATGACATTTTTATTAGCTAATAATATGGACATTCATTACTTTCTGCAAGGAGTATGTTTTAACTGAATTGTTTTAACTGAATTTACCACATCTTGTCATTCTGATTGAGTATTTACTATTATCTTAGTTTTAAATATTTACCAGTGTGATTACCCATGGTGATATCTGGTAAACTTTTTGTTGTTGTTTACTTCAACTAAGAAGGAATAAACTTCATAAATAAATAAGATTAAAACTAGATAGGCAATATATCACTAAGATTTACTTCCAAACTTCAATATTATTATTATTAAAAAAACCTTCATGTTGGCAAGTGAACAAAACAAGTAAACACTGAATTAAGTAATTCTTCCTAACTCCTTCTGTAATTGACTGCTCACAGAAAGGTGCACTTTCGGAATAATGCCATGTAATTAAAACCAAAACAAGCTCATAAAGGACCAGTTACAAAGCACATTTTACTTCTTGAATAAAAAACCCCAAACAAACAGCTGTAGAATAAACCATGCGTTCAGTCTTCCAGAAATTAAGTATTTTATATTCTAGCAGAGTCAGAATAACAGAATATTAAACCCATCTCTGTGCCAAATTGATATTCAGTTCTTCAGTGCTCAAATACAGCCACGGAACACACACAGTTCTGTGTTTTTATAGTTCTGGAAATCACTGAGTGGAAATCAAAAGCAAAATAAATTACAGTATTTCTTCTTTGATCTTTTGAGTACAACCTTTAGAAACGTGATGAATTTATGCAAGATAAATCCAAATCAGGGATGCCGTGTGAATGGTGCCAAGTCATTTTTTTTGTTCAACTATGCTCTAGAAAGCCCTGGTTTCTTAATTCTGTCTTTGCTGAAAAGTTATCACAACCAGATGTAGTTAATATCAGATTAGCAATAACACTAACAGTAAAAAAGATGTTGCTTTTAACAAGGAAAACTATTCTGATCTTATAGAAACACTGATCACCTATGGCTGATATCACTAGTTTGAGCTGCAGAAATACTGCCCCTGAGTACCAGCTTGCCAAATCAGACTTCTAATCTAGTCTTTTTCTCAAATACCTATAGCAGTATCAATATCGGGCTACTTGACAAAATTAGAGAAGGTTTGCCATGACTGCTGAGGTAACATATTTAGTTATGAACCTTAATAAAAAAATCAGGTCAGAAACTTTTATGTCTTGTATATATCTGAATGAGACTATTGGATTTTATCTTGCTGCCATCTGTGCCAGCATTTTTGTGTCCTTACCTGCTTCACCTGACAATTTTAGTGCAGTTAAACCTGTGGTCGTTTTAGATACCTCCCTACCCTTTTCATCAGAAATGGCAGTGCTTCCATGCCCCATGAGATTGCTGTAAAGGACGTACCTCAAAAAAACACAGTGGATACCACCATAGTTAGGTTAGATAAGTGAATTCTGTAGAAACTATGGTCTGTGTCTCTGAAATAAAAGTAGCTTTTGTACTTTGAAGTCACATGTTTTATGAAAATTTAAAAAGACAGCCAGATAACCTTGAAGGCTGCTCACTTAATATTACTGGTTATTAAGTTGGGAGTAATTATGTTTAAACTGTGAAATCTTTTCGAGATGTCTTAGAAATCGTATATTCCATGATTAGGCAAATCATATTGCAAATATGTAAGACTCCAGACATGTAAATTTAAAAAGCATAGATCAACAGAAAGTTCAAAGTCAGTTATTTTCTTCTAATTTGCAAGGGTGGTGGGAAAGAAAGTGGAAAGGGGAGCACCAGGAAAGTAGTCGCAGACTTATTAAACATCAGAAATACCAGACTGTAGAAGGTCTGTCCACGGAACCCTGCAGGCTCTTTATAACTTTTAAGTGAGGGGATAGAGCTTATTTTGTTCATATGCAAGCGGCCAACAGGCAGATTCTGAAACTTCACTGAGTTACTGAAAAGAGGAAGACTGAACTCACAAAAAAGATTTGGCTGGGGATAGAGAAAGAGCCTACACAGACGTCTTTCATTAAAAATTATTATTGCAGTAACACTTGAAGGCCAGAGACCAGCATGAACTCCCTTGTGTCATATACTATAAAGAACAAAATTTCTGGGGGAAAACAAACAAACAAACAAAAAAATAATTAAAGCCCCAACAGCAAGACCTAACAGAAAAGACTCAAGAAAATACCTGTGCATTGCCTTTGGTTTGCAAAGTTTTAGGAAAAAATAATAAAAAAAAAAAGGACAAAAGAAAAAGCTGTGACTCAAGACCGTCTTTAAGGATTCATCTTACTACTTGCAATGGTGCTCTGTAACAGTTCTCTGAAAGAGCATTATCTTATTTTAAAATGCATTATTTTTGCTTATTTGGTTCTTCTTTTTTCTTATGACAGAGGCTGAAAAAGTTCAGACTAATTCAGATGAAAGATGCACAGATTCAAAGCAATTAATTACTAGTCACTCCAGGAACACTGCTGCCTATTTTCCCTATTATTTCTCATGTTTTATCACTGCAATATTATTCTTTCAAAGACCGCTCTCAATGAGCCTAGTACATATATCAGAAATAGTGATTAAAGGTCATCAAGAACTAATTCCATTGATGCTGTAGCTACAAACAGTGATGAAATCAGCTACAACATTTCCAAAGTCTTGCCACAGGCCTATTTAGGCAAACATGGGCTTGCACCTTCGTATGAGCTCCTGCATAGACTTTACCAGGCATTGTGTTGTTGACAGCTGTGGAGAATCCTTGCTCATGTATAATTTCTATGATATAGAAACCCTTCCTAAGTATACTATTTGGTTGTTGAAATAAAACTATTATTTATATGGGAAACACACAACTAGGATGAATCAGGAATTATACAGGTAGCAGAGCATTAACACTATAAAAGTCAGTAACCCACAGAAACAGCCAGAAACAAGGACACAGAGAGCTGAACTACCCATTGAAATCCCCTACCCATGTTAGTATTCTGTAGTGCTTCTCTCCGTTACCAAGGAACCAGAGCATTTACAAAGGAGCAGAGTAGAAGGAGGACAATCAGGGCTTCCAGCTGAACTTGCACTTCACACTGAATGAATATGCTCTGGGCCAATAAAAACACACAGTCAATTAGAAATGGGATGCTGACTGAGAAACAGCTGCTTCTTACTGCTTACCAACTCTCAGCCTATTGTAGCACATATCAGAAGGCCAGACACAGAAAGTTTGGTATGTTTGCAGAAAGTCAGACTGAGCACCAGATCGAAGAAAAAAACCAAAACAAACCACCTCATAACCACATAAATGAATCTCAGCCACTTGTGAAGAAACAGATACTGGTAGGGGTGCAGAAAGTCTTTCATTGGTAAAAGAATAGCAATTATTGTGGTCAAGTGCAGTTATACCCTCAAAGAAAAGTGTGGGGGTTTTCTTCTGAGCATTAGGCCAAAGAGTTCAGATAATATTTCTCCTTCGCTAGGTGCATCTCCTTTCTCTACCTCTTTGTGACATTAAAAAGCATTTTATATGAACGATACATCTTTGCTATATTAATCAGAAGTGAAGAAGTAGTTTGGCAGACACCAGCAAATCCAAGGCACTGGAATAAACCCTGGAGAAAAATAATGGTTTTGCTCTGAAATGCCTGAGAAAGAAGAAATTCCATGCAGTGGGAAATCCTGACATCATATAGCTGATTAATGTCAATATCCTCAGAAATTGCTGCTGAAGAATCATATGGAAACACATGGATATCTTTAAGGGAAGGTATGATTTAGCCCATCAAAGCAAAAATCCTCTTGTACTCCTGATGAAAAGATACAGGACAGATCCTGTCTTTTCACTTACTGGCATCTCAACTGAGCATTTCTTAACAGATTAATTAGAGTCCTGATGGGCATGGAAAAAGAGACACATCTGTGGGAGGGGAGAAATTCGAGTGTGAATTAAATATCTTGATGAGGGTAGGGCAAAGGACTCCAGAAAGTTAAATACCTTTTCCAAGAATGTCAATAGCTGGAACAGTTGGAGTAAGTCCTGAGGAAGGTCATGAGCATGATTAAGTGGTCTGGAGTATCTCCCATACTAAGAAGATAGGGGTTGTTCAGTCTGGAGAGGAGAAGGTTGTGTGGAGACCTCATAGAAGCCTTCCAAGAGCTAAAGGGGGCCAGAGGGACTCTTCATCAGAGACTGTAGTGATAAAAAGAGGGGTAATGGGCTTAAACTTAAAATAGAGAAGTTTCGGTTAAATATAAAGAAGAAGTTCTTTACTGTGATGGTGATGAAGCACTGGAACAGGTTGCCCAAGGAAGATGTGGATGTCCAATCCCTGGAAGTGTTCAAGGCCAGATTGGATAGGGCTTTGAGCAACATGGTCTAGACAGAGGCATCCCTGCCCATGGCAGGGTGGTTGAAACTAGATGATTTGAAAGTCATTTCCAACCCAAACCATTCTATGAAATATGGGTAAAGAGCAGGGAGAGGGTAAGGAGCGAAAAAAACCTGCAATAAAAGGAACACAGCACACTGCGTGGCATACCACAAAGAAACATAATTTTCTTCTATTTGAAGAATTATTCCAGTCACCACAAGATGGCCTGAGTGGCCAGCCTCCATCAGTACTCTCAGAACAAGAAAGCTGTAGCATCATTGTTTTGCTGAATTGCTAAAGTCATCCTGATATGAAAAAAAAAAAAAAAAAGAGAGAGAGAGAAAAAGATAAGCAGGTTGAGGAAAAATAAAAGTGCTTGAGTCTGTGCATTAAAGCACATTTTAGTGAATGACACAGTGCTGCTGCTGGGAATGGGCATTCAGTCATTCACTGATCAATATCAAATAGCTGTTAGAGTCTTTCAATCAAACATTTAAAGAGCTTGAGAATAATAAGTGTCAGCTTTCAGAGACAAATGATGTCGATATCACTATGACAACCCAAGTCGTTTTTTATGCATGATGCTGAGTGAGGATCATTACTGGTTATCACATGAAGGCTACTGTCACCATATTAGATCACAGTTTTGATCTTTATTTGTCAAAGAATAGTCAGATGCACCTGAAGGGTGCACCTAAATAATACAATAAGGCTTAGAATTAAAACAGTGAGCAGTAACTTCTTACATCAGCACAGAGGCAGATCATTCCTTAATTGGAAGTGTTAACAGGAAGCCACTAATCCTACATTAAATAATGATGTTCACAGTGCTATTAACTATATCAGCACCAATGCAGCATACCTGACAACAGCAAACCTTTAGATACAAAGGGTAGGTTGTGGGGAAGCTGTTTCCAGGCTCACTGTTTACAGTGGCAATATTTGTCACTGGTCTTATAAAGATCATTTAAACTTTCTGCAAGTTTTTCCAATAAAATAAGGACAAGAGGCAAATACTTCTTAAAGTACACTGTCTGCCACTGCACGCCCTTAAACAGCAAGGACAATTGCTCCTCTAAAACTATTTTTTTACCTACAGTGTAATAAAATGGCATATAAAAAAGAGCAGGAGCTGTGCAGGTCACAAATGGAGGCTGTAAGGACTACCTACTTGCAATAGAGTGTTTGGTTGCTGACTTTCAGCAGCCTAAGGTTTTAAGAAGTTATCATTACCTGAAGAGAAATTACACTGGAAGTACAAGTTACAGAGAGAAATATGTCCAACTGTGGCAACATATTTCCTGATATATTGAAAGTTCTAACTAAATTTATTGTCCGGTGTAAACTAAACATGTCAGTCATACCACAGACAGACATCAAGATTTATTTATGAGTTATGTGGGTGGACACACTTGGTGCACCTAAGATACATACCTACTAAGAGACAGGAAGCTATCTGTTTTGAAGTAGCTGCCTGCCTAGATGCCTCAAAAAGAGCTGAACAGCTGATTTTCAAGAAGATTTTTACGTTTTTATTCTTTTTTTTTTTTTTTTGTCCCAGCTGTGATATTACTGATGTTATATAAACTGCCGGTAGTTTTGAGCCATAAAACTACATATTTAATTTTATCATATCACAACCTGTGGAGAAGGACTTGAGGGTGTTGGTCGATGGAAAAATGAACATGAGCTGTCAGTGTGCTCTCGCAACCCAGAAAGCCAATAGTATTCTGGGCTGCATCAAAAGGAGTGTGATCAGCAGGTCAAGAGAGGTGATCCTGCCCCTCTACTCTGCTCTCATGAGACCTCACTTGGAGTATTGTGTGCAGTTCTGGTGTCCTCA
>JAOEHY010015211.1:8848-29975 GCA_025447955.1 Psilopsiagon aurifrons
ATGACATCAACTGCTCTACCCCTGTCCATCAGTTCCATAGCCCCATCATAGAAGGCCACCAGATTGGTCAGGCAGGAATTCCCCTTAGTGAAGTCTTGCTGGATGTCACCAAGCACCTTGTTGTTTTTCATGTGCCTCAGCATGCCTTCCAGGAGAATCCACTCCAAGATTTTGCCAGGTACAGAGGTGAGGCTGACTGGTCTGTAGTTCCCTGGGTCATCCATTTTCCTCTTCTTGAAAATGGAGGTTATATTTCCCTTTTTCCAGACATTGGGAACTTCACCTGACTGCCATGTTTTTTCAAATATGATGGACAGTGGCTTAGCAACTTCATTTACCAGCTCCTTCAGGACCCGCGAATGGATTTCATCAGGTCCATGGACTTGTACACATTCAGGTTCTTAAGATGTTCTCGAACCAGATCTTCTCCTGCAGTGGGCCCAGGGTCTCAATTCTCACTGTTTGTGCACATGCCTTCCAAGATTTGGGTGGTGTGGTCAGAGCATTTGCCAGTGAAGACTGAGGCAAAGAAGTCATTAAGAACCTCAGCCTTCTCCAAATCCAGGGTAGCCAGTTCTCTCTATAGCTTCTGAAGAGGGCCCATGTTGTCCCTAGCCTGTCTTTTATTTGCAATGTACCTATAGAATCCCTTCCTGTTACCTCTCACATCTCTAGCCAAGTTTAATTCTATGTGGGCTTTAGCCTTCCTAACCTGGACCCTAGCTTCCCGGACAGCATCTGTGTATTCTTCCCAGGCTGCCTGTCCTTGCTTCCACCTTTTATAAGCCTCTTTTTCCCTTCGAATTTTCCTCAGTATGTCCTTATCCATCCAAGGAGGTCTCCTGGCCCTCCTGCCGCACTTCTTTGTAGTAGGGATGTATCTCTCCTGAGCATGCAGCAGGTGATCCTTGAATATCAACCAAAATTATCAGTGTTGCTATCCTGGGTGTTTAGACAGCAATATATCCCTAAATATTTTCCTTTATGTATGATGTTGTGAGTTTCAGTACATTTAGTTTCTGTGTTCCTTGTTTGTACAGATGATTTGTAGTTAACCTTATTTAACGTATAGCTTCTTTCTTCTACTTGCCTAACCTGTCTCTATAACTTATTCACTGTCATCCCATTAATTACCACCATCTAATAAATATCTGGGATGCATTATACTTATGAATTAAAGATACTATTATATAGGATCATTAAATGCTTAATAAAAATAAATTCATTTCATTTATAGGCTTCAATCTGAATATACTGACTTCTACGTTCTCTGCAAACTTGATCTGGTCACTGCAGCCTAGACTCTTTTTTTCACTAATTGCATGTTTTAACTTATGAATGGTTTAGAAATAAAAAAACCTGTCAGATTTAAAAATAATTTCTATAGCTGGCCAAATTTAACATATCTACTGATGTTATTTTATAGAACTGAAGTTAATCAAAGTGGAAATACTCAGGAAGCCATAGAAGCTGATGTCCGCATTAAAATATTTCTTCAGAGTGTCATATATTAGGTGGTATTTGTCCTCTCTGTCTTACAAGACCTGTGTTTTGCCAACCATTTGTGCTACAACGGTAATACTTGGCCTTTGCTTTACTTGGCCTCTGCTTTACTTGGCCTCACACACTTTCAGAACATTTACACAAAAACTAATAATCCTCACTGATTTGTATCTGGGAATAGGGAGCTAAGCATTTGGTAAATGTTGATCAGGGAGATCAACTCCTCTATAACTTGCAATTGCAGTGAAGAAAAGAAGCTTCTTAAGGCATTTATCCTAGGGATCTAATTGGTTTTGTATATTGAACTCTATGGCTACAAAGGCATTTAGGTAAAGAGATTTTTGCCCGCTGGAGTCATAATTACAGAAAAACAGCTAGCTTTGAAGGTTTTCAAAATAAATGCTGAAGTATCACCTTTCCAATGAAAATATAAGCTTTATTTGATCAGTAGAATAATATCTAGCACGATGCATGAGAATTACTTATGTGTATATGGGTGCATTAACATAGGCATATGCAGTATCTTCAGCTGTCACTGCTTTCTCCACCAACACATAAATCTGTTTAAGTAAACACTGAATCCTCCTGTACTTCATGAAAAACTGCAACTCTTCTGAAGACTGAGAAAAGTCAGGCAACTCATATTATCTACAGCTAAGTAAAGTGGCACATATAAAAATAGTTGAAAACTCAATGGAATGTTACAGAAAAGATTAGCATGGCTTCAGCTCAAAGATTGTCTGCAAATTCATGGACAGAGAGAAGACTGTGTCTTCCTTGAGAGCAACTGACCCTACCTCCCTGAAAGAAGCTGCTGAAAGGTTGGACAGGCAGAAATGAGAGAAGTGGGGATTTTGTAGTTTGGTTGGAGAGAAGGAGAATCTTGAGTTGAACAGCTGGTGGAGACAGGTCTCAGAGTCTTGGAAGGGAAATCTTTTGACATCATGAAAGTCAACTGGCTAGGCAAAGTTTAATACAACCTTCCAAGTCATTGGAAGTTCCTAGGATAAGGACTGACTTTGCAAACTTTGAGGCAGGCTGTCTCAGCTAAGAGAGTCATGCTTTCTCCCTGTAAAAGATAACTTACTCTAATTTGTATTCTAATAAAATCTGGGCTTTAAAGATTCATAGGGCTTTTGCAGTACTTACTTTCAGAAAGCGTCGCTGGCGGCTCAGCTTATACATTTGATCTATACATAAAACAAAATCCTGTAGAATGGAAGCTACAGCTTCTTTCTGTGATGATGTTTATTAATCTTTCCAGCAGTAACAGCACATCAAAACAGACATTTTGCTATATAAGACATAATTTCTATCCCTGGCTTAGGTAATAGAGTTTCTTGATTGCCTTAATATTCTGAGGTGCAGTACACTGTCAGTAAGCAGAGGTCTCTGAAGTAACTTAGCATCAGCAGTTTCATCATCCAAATGAAGTTATTTTAAAAATGATGCCTTCACTGTGAAAAACTAGATTGAGCTGAGAAAACTGTAGGATGGATACTTTTTGTTTTTTCCATTAAGTCAGAGCTTTCATGCACAAGGCCATTAGTCTATTCCTACATTTCACTCTGTTGTTACAGATTTAGTACAAGTTATATTCATGTACCCATTTAATGACTGGACTTGCATTATCAGTACAGGTGCAGGCATCAACAAATTCACTTTTATCATATGCTTGTCTGCAGTTTTTTATAAATATTATATTGTAAATGTCAGTTTGCAATCTTTATGTACAATCAATTTAGAACCACTCCTGGAAAAGTTTTGGTTTTTAATTCCTGGAATGTGTTAGTTTTACTCTGTGTATACATAGAATATTTTATTGCTGCTGTGATTAGTATTAAGAAATTGGTGCCTGCAAGATGGCAATCATCATCAGAAGGACTAAATCATCCACAATACTCTTTGTGGCAAAACACAGGTGTCTTTTGTCCCTTATATGCATTTTTCAAGCATTAGAAACCAGCACACATGTTTTAGCACAAATGATAAATGAAATGATCCCCGCATCCTTGGAAATTGATTGCTGTCATGTTTTGCAGTAGACATGCACTTACTGCAAATTATGGTTTATTAACAAATATGGAAGAGGATGTATTAAGAGCGATGGCATTCCTTAAAGCTTTGAAAGGGTAACATGTCAGTTGCTAATGCACTTGCTATAATTTCTCTAAATGTTTTAGAGCAGACAAAACAGCAGTCTCCATACAGATTATCATTGCAAATGAGAATGATAAAGTGAATACAGATCCATTCCAAGGGATTTGGTTAAAAAACCCCACAACCTAGCCAAACATGTAATTTGGGCAGTTAAACTCTGCTATTCATATGATTTTTGTGTTTGTCTGAACTAATGTTTCCAATAGAGAAAAATTGGATCATTCTATTCAAGGTTATATAGAAATAGACGTTTCACTACACTTGCTTCAAATTTAGCAGTGATTTTGTAAGTTTAGTGAAAATTTACAAGAGCTCTTTTGATAGGAGTTAAAGGATAAACTTATTTCATTTGATCCAATGTTGTAATACTACGATTAAATGAGTATAAATAATAATGGGAAAACACAAAGATTACAGTTATTAGTTTAAGATGAAAGGGGTTGAAATTAAATCTTCATATCTGCATAGGTAATCCTTGTTTCATAGATTTGCATTTTTGGTGGTGTAAGGACATCCAGTACTTGGTGGAGACTGGCATTCTATTTCTGCAAAACCCAGTAAATGTTGAAAGTGATAAATTTCTTACTAATTCTCCTCACTTTTAATCTGAAGAGAATTTCTAGCTTTAAACGGGTTTGAAAATTTTGGAATTCAAGTCAGATGCAACGTATTTCAACCACAAACATAGAAGCTGTTTGTAAAATGCTATTGCATTTATTGCCCATATGGGAAACCTGAGTCATGAGGTATTAAGGTGACTTAACTGCAGACTAGATTTGCAGTGAAGCTAGAAATGGAATCAAGTCTTCTGTTCCTTTATCAATGTTCTCTTCATTAGATCACAGCCTCTTCCCACATGGGAAATTACTTAGGTGCATTAGGTTTTTCTTGTACTGTGCTCTTCATGTTCCTCCTTGAGCCTTTGTGAGGGTGGAATTTGTTGGCACTTCCCAATGTCCATATATTTTGTGTGGTGTAATAGTAGTGAAAGCAGAGAAGCATAGGTTTATTTTCCTCCTCAACCAACAAAAGAGGTATGCTGTATAATTTCAACAGATCACTGATAGAAGTCATAGCCAATATCACAATTCCATCACCTTTTTTACTGCCACCAAAGTCAGAATTTAGGAAACCTCACTTGCATTGATGTATTTGAATGCTTAAAATGCAACTAGAAAGCCTCAATGCTGACGTACATTCAGACTTTCCAAAGGCATTTTCATGGAAGGATTCAGACTTTAAAGTTGTGACATGCCTCTTAGGCTTATGATACAAATATTATGTAATAAAGCCCTGTTATTATTTTACATGACAAAAAGAAAAAAAATCCTTAGAAGCTGAAAAAGTTGATGAAGGAGGAGGTTAAGGCAGGATGTTTCTAATATGCGAAAACCCAGGTCTCTGTTCATTTTAAAGTTTACACACATTCTATCAATTTGTGTGTGGAACATTATATGTTCTGGATTATATACATTACAGAATTCTCAAAGTATACAGTGCCATTTCTTCAGTGTTTTAGCATGTTGCTTACTATGTCTGCTAATCTGAGGATGAGGAGAGCAGAAAGACATCTGTGACCTTGAGACTGACTCACAAAGTGTCATATCCTTTGTATGACTGCAACCAAAATACCTCCCTTTCTGATGCAAAATATTGAAATATGAAAGTCACGATGTGCCAAAAGGATAAGTTGTCGTGGTTTAACCCCAGCTGGTAACTCAGAACCATGCAGCTGCTCACTCAGTCCCTTCATTCCTCCCCACTGCTCCCAGAGAGATGGGGAGGAGAATTAAAAGAATTTAACTCCCATGGGCTGAGATAAGAACAGTCCAGTAACTAAGGTATAACACAAACCACTGCTGCTACCACCAATAATAATGATAAGGGAAATAACAAGGGAAGAGAATACATCCGCTCATCACCCACTGGTGAATACCCAGCCCGACGCGAGCAGTGATCTAGCCCTCCTGGGTAGCTGCCCCCAAGTTTTATACTGGGCATGATGTGCTGTGGTATGGAATACCCCTTTGGTTATTTTGGGTCAGGTGTCCTTTCTCTGCTTCCTCCCAGCTTCCCTTCCTCCCTGGGAGAGCATGAGACTCAGAAAGTCCTTGGTCAGAGTAAACATTACTGAGCAGCAACTGAAACCATCTGTGTTATCAGCGCTGTTCCTGGGCTGAAAGTCAAAACCACAGCATTGCACTGGCTACTAAGGAGAAAAAATGACTGCTACTGCTGAATGCAGAACATAGATGCATTCAGTGGTTGCTGTCTGTTCCCTAATATCGTTACAGAGTCACCTCAGGAACTGAATAAAAGCTGCACTACACATTTTACTGGGAGGATGTGTGCCTGCTGGCCTGCACTGAGCAGAAGTCTGAGCTGGGAGATGGCTAGCATCAGACATATTTCTTTCTACAGACTTGTACTTCACCAAGTGAAAGTATTATTCCTTTGGGTTTACGACTGAGGGAAAGAGGCTGGCCCACAGGGCCTTGGTCTCTTTTGGAAAGTAGACTGTGGAAACCTTCACTTTCACTAGAACCTGGTTCTTCTCCCAGGAGAGGGATACCACTGCATCTGCTTTCTGACCTCAGTGGAGATGTAGGAAATTATAGCACTTTTTCACGAAGCCTTGTACTTGCCTCCTTTTGAGAGAAGAAATGAGTCAGCTCTGCAGCTGAAGTGGAAATATCAGCCTTAAGGAAATGCTGTTGATTCTCTTAGACCTTACTCTGACCCCAGCTGGCACAAGCGATGCTCCATTCTGCTGGTTTTAGCAAACAGTAGTTAATAGCTTCAAAGCAGCTTTCTAAACTTGCTTTTCAGTGCTGTTCAGCTCATGTTTCAGTTTGGCATGGTGGGCTGATATGCTTGAGATGCAGAATCTCACAAGTATTCGGACCTTCTTAACAGTGTGGAAACTAAGCAAGTTAGGTACAAACCAAGGGTCAAATCAAGTTTAAATATGTGGTATGGTTGTAACCTAATATGCTATTTGCTTATCATTTGGATGCAATTGACTGTCAATATAAGAGCAGAGAGGCTTCAGCAGGGTAGGTGATACCCAGCCTGTATTGTTTCACCTAAAGGTGAAGGCAGCATAGATGCAGCTGGGGTTGGGTGACAATGGGGATGAGCCTTCGGTATGGGGAACAAAACTTGATGAGGAGAGCAGGAGGATGGGTAAGGAAATAATTCAGATCTCCTTAGGTGCATAAAATGTTCCTGCATTCCAATTCAGTGGAGAATGCGTTCCTGTCCCAACACACCGTGCCTTAAGGTATAAATATTTGCATGTTGGGGATAAAATTCTTGGTCATAAGATAGTGGGAAAACCAACTTTAATGATGTGTATGTGCTAATTATATAAGATACTTTTTCCTGAAGTAATTTATGATATGGAGGCTTTCTTTTTGAATAATATATTCAGTATTGAATAAAGATTCATCCTAGTGTCACCAGAAAAAGCTAGTTTCAAGCAACCGAGCTTTTTTTCCCACATTCTCTGAATTTCCAAGAAATAATTCTTACTACAGTAGACATCTTGTCTGCAGTATTTTAAATGAATATTGCATGACATCTGACAACATATATTTTCCCGAGAACTGAGGAAGTGATGGACACATTGAAGCTATCAGTTGAATTCTTTTGGATTCTCTCTACTTACTCTGTCTGTCGGTATATCTTCTGTCTTAGCAGTCTCCCTTCTATGGCCACTGCTAAAAAATAATCAGCAAAATCTCTGGACAGCCCAGTGTTTCCAATGCTAAGAAAAAAAGAAAGCCAAAATGGTCTTAAAGAACAAGTTTAATTTCTGAAATAAAATTAAAAAGACATGTACATCTTCTTTGAAGTTCTTTGAACATTGTAACTGAAAAAAAATTAAATCTCAGGAGATGATTTTTAAGACAAGAAAACCAGTTCTCATCTACTCTTTAGGATGGAGTAGGATTTAGGACCACTTATTTTTATCTCAGCCAAATATTACTTCAGTGCTTTAAATCCTCATTAAAATTCACAAAGTTTATTAAAAATACATCATACCCTTCCCTATGGGAGCTTCTCAAAGCCTCTAAGGGTCAAAAGAATTTTCTTTCTCTCTTCATTCTGTTACCACAGTGAATTCCCTGGGGAAATAAGAATGAAAGCTTGTTTTGTAAAGCTAGGAAGCTGATAAGGTTTATTTTAGAGGTCAGCCTTATTTTTTCTCTTTAACCTAATGGAGACAGTGAAATTTTAAATATCTTTTATGATTTCTCCTTAATAAATACTCAGATCCTGTCTATATATTTTCAGATTTTATAAACGTTGAAGTTACGCATACTCTTATCTTTTGTACACCCTCATTTACCTCCAAAGCTATTGGGAATTTAATGGAATTCTGGATATTAGACAGTAAAAATAATTGGAAAGAATTAGCAAAAGCATATTTTAATTTACGTCAGGATAAAAAATGAAAGGGCTTTAGTTACAAGAAGCAGGTATTGACAGTGGAAGAACAGCTGCTTACTGCTTACTTCAATTAACACAGTTGGAACAGCCAATGGATAATTTACGAATAATTAGTTTTGAAAGTGGTTTAATCACTCTTTTGATTACAAATAATTGAATAGAGAGTTTCCAAAAGAGAAACTGAAAATTACGTTTCCATTGGATAATTTTCATTTTAGCTCCTGAACTATGAAAACTGATTTATTCACAAATTTCTATTAGTGATTATATTGTGTAGTAAAATGACTTTCTAATACAGCAAAGTTTAAACTGCTGCACTTAAATTTTATTTCTCATTCTTCTAATTTTTGTTTTTCAAAAAATGTGGTTAATTCAAGTGAATTTCTAAAAAAGTAGCTACCTGTACTGGATCATATTACACTTATAATCTGAATTTTACAGGGAAAGTTTTGTTATAACCTATCTTATCCTAAAATGGTACAGGTGCAGCATACGCCAAAAGGTAGCAGTGAAAATCAAATTCAAGACTATTTTCAGATTTCTTATATTTTATCCCTTTCACTGTGAGTAGCACAAATTTCTACAAGAGAATTGGGATGTGCTAAATTTTCCTTTGAGCTTTTCTATGTTGTGGACGACTTCCTCCCATTATTTGCAGGATTGCATGGGAGAGGAGAGCCACTGGGGAGGAGAAAGGTCTTTCAAGTCCCTCAAGCTGTCTCAGAGATGTCTTCAGCATCTGAGAGCCTTTGTGATGCCCATGTGTTTAGGAGGCAAAGTACTTTGCAGTTGAAGGAGCGCAAATCTAAAACCTAGGACAGAATGCTTCCTGGGGGGCTTAATATATAAATTACTCAGCCAGGTTTATGATTTGCCTCAGATTTGGTTAGGTCCTGAGCTACTCAGAAAGAAGGTTGAATTCACAATGTTGTCTTGTTTATGCAGTTAGCAGCGGGAGTCCAAAAGAGATGCAAAACATTATCCTCATTAACAGTATTTTAGATCCCTTTTTCCTAAAAGTAATCAATGATGTAAACAATGAAACACAGGAATGACAGTCTCATGAAACATTAAGTTTTGCGGATTCATTCTTTTTCAGCAGGGAAAGTCAAGCCTCAGGTTTTCAGATTTAACCAAATTCCATTAGAGTCACTAAAGTAATTGAATAATAACCACCTTATCACACAAGACAATTAGATTTTCTTTGTTTTTCTTTTGTTCAGAAGGGTGGAAAACTTAATTAGCCCAGAGCAAAGTTTCTTCTTGTTTCTTCTCACACCCTCCAGTTGAATAAATTTAAGCTTCCTGATCCTTCTCTTTCCCCGTCATGTTTCATTATCGTCACATTCAACAACTTTATAGCTCAAGTTTGCATACATATTTCCAGTTTCAGAAATAGGGAATAACATTAATTTGCATGAAAAAAAAGCCTGTAGGGATCTAGTTTTGTTCATTTTCACCAATCTAGATAGCTTATCTTTAACAAACTCTTCTTATATGAAAGAATATCTGATACCTAATATTCTGTAATTTAACTTTGCTATTTTTTCACAGTTCAAACAATCCTTCAAGTAAAGCCCGCTATTTCAAATTACTAAATTTCTTCATGCTACACTCAGTTTCCCTTTTAATTCTTCCTGCTATATGTTTTTTCTCTCTCTGTATTGGCTCTTTTGCATCTCTTAGCTTGATAATTTTTTTTTTTAAAGTCTAAAGGTAGAGGTAATAGACCTTTAAAAACCATTGCCTTTCAAGCAGCAAAAATAATAAGCATCTTCAGAATTGCTCAGTTGTCATTATCAACAAGGAAGCATATCGATGAATAGGTGCATTATGGATGAAAATGGATGCATTCAATAGGGGAAAGTACATGTTTTGTCATTATCAATGTTTGGTGAGTAAATTATAAAAAAAGCAAATTTCAGGCTTCTTTGCTGACTGTTAAAAAGGAGTGTTATGCACAAAAACACTTGGGTAGGCTAGACCCTGGGTTGCCTAACCACATGAATACCACCTTGTGATGTTCAGCTGCCTTATTAAGATATGTAAGTGCTATCACGCCTGATCTCTCTACAAAACTCATGATCAAGTTTCAGTAATACCACTATTATTCTTCAAGATATCAATGAATATCATATTCATATCTTAATATCATATTAGATATGTGTCCCAAATGATTTTTTTTTGAACTCCATGTCATATTTTTTTGTGAAGTTAATTTCAGTATTTCAATCTCAGAACAGGAATGTGAGTAATTAAATCAGTTTTCAGTTGACAACATCAGAAAACAGTGTTCAGAATATCTGGGAATGGACTATTTAAATAATTAATGTTAAATCTCTTTTTTTCAATGAAATAACATATAATGATTTCTGATAGATGTTCTGAATATGGTATTTGATAATATCACTGGCTTCAAATGAGTGTGTCTATTTCTAGAGGCTGTTGCAGACACTGGGGTTAGCAGATATATTAGCTTCAACCATCCATTAAGGCAAAGTGGAAAAGTAATTTAAGCCTGTGATATGAAAGTAGAAGATTCTGCAAAAGGACGCTAGGAAAGCCTGAGAAGATACATTTCAAGAAGATACAGTGTCAATTAAGGACAATCGTGTTAACCTTTGCCAGCAATATAAACCAAGACCACAGAAAGAGTTATGAATGTGACAGAACTCAGGAAGGTGAAAAAGAACATTTGCTTAGGGCTTGTGGGGCTGCTGTCTTCGTTGTTTATGGACAGCTCTAGAATCATGAATGCCTGTTATAAATTTTGAATTAATTTCTGAAATTATGTCCAAAAACTGCAGTTTTGTACTGTCTGTACAGATGCAATCTGAAAAATCTAGATACCTGAGTTCTGACTTGAAGCTCTAGCTTAATTTACATGTTTTGTTCATGCCTATGGTACAAAATAGGTACAAAATTGATTGCCATCAATTTTTTTTAATAATTTCTTGCATGAATGCCATAAATAATATAAACTGTGAAACATAGGAATGGCAGGTTTATAAAGAAATTTTTTAAAGATTCAGTTCCTTTTTAGCAGGGGTGGAGGTGGTGTCAAACCTGACTGATTTTCTCAAATTCCAGACTGTCACAGAGTACAACCTGCGCATTTCCAGATAGCTGAGACTATTGCTGATGGTGCCTAAGCGCTAGCAGGATCTATTATTAAGTACTGTAAATGCTTGGCCAAATCCATAGAACATTTTCCAGGACAAGATACTTTTTCCTTCAAGTTCTCACGTGGCATGGCCATATAGCTGCTTTCTCGCTCCGGAAAAATAAAAGTCTCTAAATTCTTGTTCCCAGTTCCATTAATGATTTTGTCAGAAGACATTACTCCAGAAAGAAGGTATGATTCAGTATAGATGTTTATTTATAGTGCATATTCTTTTCTTAACTGGATGACAAAGTGAATGCTTAAGCATTGGATATGTTTGAATATAAATATCAGTAGATGTCGCTGAATATTACATTGGTTTACTTGTGTGGAATTTAGGCTACCTGAATTTGATCAAAGATCAACTGAAAAACATGGTGTTGTGTGTTGCTGCCACAGCAGCAGGGACTCTTCGGGGGAAAAACTGCTACAAGACTGGCCTTCACAATCTGTGTCTTCCTTTTTGGACCCTGAGACTTGTTTAAGCTTCTACATGTCTTTCAAGGTAATGGAGACATCCTACAGAGTTTAAAATTCAAAGACTACTACAAGTACGTGACTTTCTGTTGAGTTCCATAAGGTTTAAATTTAACTCATAAATCCATTTTACCCTGTGTAGCCTTTTCTAGTATAAGGTGATTAGAAGTCAAGTTTCCAGATTCTTAGCCCCATACTCAATTGGCAATGTATGTTAAAATGTCTTGATGTATACAGTAGATTCCAAAATGCCAACATGCAAGATGCAATATTTAAATGTAATTTTAATCTGAAAATTACTCAGAATGAGAAGATTCCCTCATTAGAAATGACATCATTAATTAGGGTAATCATCTGTGTCTAAAAACACTCACAATAAAGAACTAATTTATATCACAAGTTCTAATTAACAAACAGCTGAGAATTTTAACTGTCTACATTGAGAAACTGATATCGTAGTAGCTTTTTTTTGACAGTTCAGTATGGTGTAAAATAATTTAGGAGTTCTGAAGATCCCTGTATATAAAAAAAGACCATCACTCAGTTGAATAGCTTGTCAAAACAGAATAAGGCACAACCTAGGAACATAATAAGATGACGTGATAAGAACCAGCATATTCTTCATATTACATGCCTGAAGGGAAACAGAGGGAACATTTTATTCTGGCTTTACATCTCCTAGCATTCTTTTTATTAGGTTTGCTGTTCCTAAGCATCCCATATGTCCCAGAAGAAGGAGCACTGAAGGGAGGATTGCATTTTCACAGGGAGAAATGGGAATATGCTTTAGTCAATCAAATGGATAGTCTAAACGTAATAGTAAAATTTCTTATTTCCGCCACATCTCTTCTGCTTAGTGTGGTGCTAAGCTGGAATCGACCTGGGAACTCTGTTCTAAGGTGTATGTGTATCTTTTGACTTCATTATCAGAGAACGCAAAGTAATGAGCAAGCTTCTGCTTTTTGTTTGTCTGCCACTTTTAGGTACTATGATGCAGATGCATTCAAAAAAGTCTCCTGAAAAAGTAATTCAGGGGCTTAAGCACATGCATTATTAATTTGGAAGGTTTTTTCAATGCTTAATAGTCAGTAGAGAAGACAAGTGTCTACATTTATACTGTGCCTAAACTAGTCCTAAACCAAACCTTGAATTTCCTACCAACGTAAACATTTGGTATTGTAAAAACAACTGATAATGACATTTTAGAAGTAATGTTGTATTTTTCTGATATGTTTTCCCTATGTAATAATTTTACTAACCTGTAGCTTTCTTAGCTGTGAGATAGATACTATACTGTAAAAATCCAACCCTTATTTTAATAAATGCAGATGTCCATAGCTAGATTGGAAATTCCAAGACCTTTCAATGTATCCTGCATTTCTTTGTCATTTGTATCACTCTTCTTTCTCTGGTTATATGGTTTATAGGACCATATAGAAAAGTAGACTAAAATTTGAAATCAGACTATGATCAATTAAAAAGCGACAAAATGAGAACTGTAGGTGAAGCAAAAAAGGGGGCTTGGGGGAAAGATATTGTACTTGGTTGCTTATAGCAACAACAAATGGGCCCGATCTGTCTGCCCTTTTACTCCCTTTCCTGAATAATTCAAAGCAGTTAAGTGTAACAACCAAAATGTTATATTCCCTATCTGAATTAAAGTGGATAAAAAGAAAACCTTGGCATCATCAATTTAAGTGAACTATTAAGCTGAGAAGGGTCTTTCAAAGTCGTTGTGTTTATTAAGCTAAAACATTCCTGTATGGTAGCTCTCTGTTTAGTATCAACTAAGTTTATGTCATTTGGCATTATTTTCTAAGGTGCCACATCTCAGATACTGATTAAACTGAGAAATGTATCATTTATTATAATTTAAAAAGCTAGATTTTCATGTTTTGAGATCATTTGGGAACCCGATGATTGTAACTGGTATTATTTTCCTTCATTCAAATGACGCTTCCAAGAGTTATAGTCTGCTTTTCCTAGACGAGTGTAAAATAACCCTAAGATCGGGTATAGATCCACTGCAGAATCACTTCTTATTTCATTATAGTAACACAGCACTAAATTCTAATAACTTCTAATATTCTTCCGTAATAAATCACATCATATTAAGTGTGAAAAAATGTTGCAGGATATATAATTAGAATATAATTGCTTCAGAGCACACCTGTCTAAATATGTGTTTGCCTTTGGTGATATGCATGGATGTATCTAGTCTAATAATCTGCTCTTACTTCATGATTGGATATTCTGCAGCTTAAAATACAGTACATTTTATATTAATCTTTCCTAAGGTAGAAGGTAATATGGACATGCATGACAGAAGCCTATTTCTACTGGTTTACATGAGGCCTATTGCTTTTGCTGCACACTGAAAATAACTGCTAGCTTGCTTTGATACTAAAATTGAAAAGTGCATGTAAAATCCAGGATAAGGACCTTCTCAGGTAGAAGGGTGCAAGTGGGTTCTGAACAATATGAGAACTTTATTAAAGAGCAAATAAATGAAACATTTTGAAGTGATGTAGTTCAGAGCATTTTGAAATGGCAAACAGCAGACAAAATAATAAAGGACTGATTGTTGCTGTAAAGGACAATAGCAAAACAGAGGAGGTAACATTTTATGCTTGTAATTAAAACTGCAGGTGTATTTCTCTCCAATTAAGTCAGCCTAAGGTTTTGGGATAGTAGACCATTTGTCAGCATTGATTCCAATTAAACTCAGAGATTCCCACTTTAAGGAATGGTGAGTAATCAATGAGCAATTAAGAGAAGATGACCTTGAAAGTAACTTATTGTGGTAAATCTGGTATTGAGATGGTGTGGGCAGATTGCCATTAAACCATTTACACCAGTGATAACATGCTGCAGGTGAGATCATTTTTTGCTCTTTAAGTTGGACTGTAGTGCAAATAGCTTTAGGTTTAACTTCTTAAATTCCTGGGACAACAAGCAACATCTGCCTGTAAATCCTGGTCTGGAGCTTGCTAGTTTGTCCCCTGTAACCAGCTACTGCAACTCCCATCTTTATTATTACTAACTTAGAAAGGATAAATCAAATTCATAAGAAGAAAGTAAGCTTAAAGTTATTAAAGGCAGAAGTGTCAGTACACGGAGTGCCAAAAGTGAATTTGGGGACAATAGTAGCAGAAAGTTAGAATACATTAGTTTGCCTTTAGGTTTTATAACTGGATTTTATGCCAGGGCTGAGGAAGTAAAATACAGGTCAAATGAAATTCCGGCAAGTGCCACGCATGCAAACATTATTTGCATAATAATTTAAGGTTTTATTTTTAAACACAGTATCTCTTTGAAAGGTGTCTTGTAATTTCAAAGAGGTTTTGTCATGCTGCCTGTATGCAATATTGCTCAATTAATATATTCCTTTTTTTTTAATTGCTTCACTAAAACCTAATTAATCTCATGCTTGATTTTACTTGCTGCTGGAATGTCTACCTACCAGGTCAAGCTATTTCCTCTTGAATGTGTAAATGTTCCCACAGGCAAAATGCACACATAACATGTATGCAAAAAATAAATATATGTATTTAGCAACATAGTAACTTGCCACTATTACTATCCAAGCTAATTTAGCAAGTGAAGCTGTAACATTTTTTTGCATGACTACTAACTAATTGATGACTGGAAAACCACTATACATGGACATTTGTATCTTTTCCGTTTTTTTGAGTTGTATATTGTTTTTCCTGAAGTAGCAGTATGTATCATTTAGAATAAAGTTCCCGTGTTTTATATATCTGCCTTAGTTGTTACACTGAAAATCTTATTATGGACAAAAATGGGGAACAGACCTGATATGTAAAACAAGGATTTATTTTTAGTCACCTTAAGATCCTTACAGACTTTACTAAAACAAGACAAAGCTGTTATGATTAGTCCAGTTAAAATTATACTAACAGTTACAGTCCAAATTAATAGCAAATACATCTTAGTAGTAAAACAGTTAAAATTGTTATACCAAAACATCCTAACATACCTGTTTTTAACTGACGTTATGGTCAACCTACTGTATCTCTGGACCTAAAGGAGTGGGAGTCAGTGTGCAGTGAGTGGTAAGCATCTTCTGACAGGGAGGAGTGTGAATCTGGTGGTGAAATTTCTTTCTCCTCTTTGCTAGAAGGAGTTCTGTTTGCTTTCTTGCTTTTGTTTTGTTTTGTTTTGTTTTCCCTGATGTCCTTCAGTGTCTGCTTGGGCTATTTTAATGTTTTCTAACATGCTTTCTATTTTGCTTTTTCTTCACTAGTCTGCAGCTCTATATTACATCTCAATTTACAATATATAGTATGCTTTATGTATGTGTGATACTTGTTCTTTGATAGTTTCTTGTTACCCTACAGCAGATTTTGCCCATCTCCTATGCCTACATTTTATTGACCGAAGGCAGCCGCATATAGGCTTGGGTACTCCCGCGTTACTCTGCACCACTGATTTTACAATCGTCTTTTTACACATAACAGAAGATATTAACTTTTCCTAGTATTCTCAGACCATCAAGCTACAATGACAATAACAACTTTGTCTTATGAAAAATTCCGATCATATGTTCCACTGGAGTTTGCCACTCATAGTATGTACACCTATCTGTCTGAAAACTTCATATTTTCTTAATGATGTATACAAACACCAGTTTTTTTTCCATATGCTATTTGGGAAATGTATTTTTCTGTCACATGCTGCAAAAAACTGGATAGCTTTTTGTTGGAATATTCCTTGTTGGAGTGATTATAAACTTATTACTGAAAACCCAGGCAGATTTTACTCAGAAAAACACATTAAAAAATAAAATAAATAAATAAAAAAAAATTGGAAATTTACCAAACTGAAGACTTAAATTTCTTTAATATCATATTACTGAAACTACTTATGTATGTTTGGATAGAAGTATTTCCACAAGTTTAACACTGCAATTGCATATAGGAAATTGACTTGAAATAGTTCATGGGCAAATCAAGTCCTCTATACTTCAGATACATTGCTACTTGGTTTGTTATTTTTCCTGGCAGATTAATTGCATTTGTATGCCCTTAAAAAGGGTCACAATGCTGGAGGAAAAAATTATTTGTGTTTTTTCTGTAAGGTATTATTTTATTGAAAGTAGAAAATTATGTGTGTTGACAAGTTTATGTGCATTCTGTCTTATATATGGTGGTGCTGATAAGAACTTGTAATATTCTGTCCGAAGACCTCAATCTTTGCAATATTCAGTGCTAAGTGCCTGACATCCCATGCTCATTTTGATCTTTGGTGGGGAAAAATGAAATACAATGTTGGAGTTTGGATGATGGAATTCATTAAACTTAGTGACTCTTCCCAAAACAAGATGTGTGGGGTGAATGACAACAAACCTTTTCAGTCACTTTTTACAGTGCCTTCAGTTGTGCAAAAATAAAATTTCTTGATTTAAGTAAAGAGGATTGATTTATGCATCAAGTAAAATTCTTCATGATAATGTTTTTTTTTAGGTATCTTTGGTTTAGCTATCTCTATCTGCAACATGTGGTTCAGTAGAAGGTATTACAATTTTCCCTGTTTCTCTGTTGATCTAAGAATATGACACTAATAGCCAATCTTTGTCTTGTATAATGTTTTGTGTGCATATACCAGTGTGCCTTACCTGTTTCTCCTTTGCAGAACACATTAAGAACCAACTCAATTTAAAATATAGACCCAGAAATTTCAAAAAGTTTAGGACATAGGAGTAACAATGTTTTTTTTTTTTTTTTCCCTTGGCTACCTCAGCCATAGTGTGTCCCACAACGAATCAGCCAGCAGAGTCCTTCCTATATAGTTCTTAGCATTATATGCTGCAAATTAAGACTGAAACTGCAATGGTTTGATTGCAGGGGACAAAGCTGTGGCTTTCTCTCTATGGTGGTATGGACAGATGAAATCTAGTTAGACAGTCAGGTCAGGGAGCATGCCACATGCTAGCAATCTTGCTCATGGGCTGCACTGTTTCAAATTATGGTTGTAGAGAGACAATCTGTTTTGGATTGTCACAGTTTATCATAGAATCTTAAAATGGTTTGGGTTGGAAGGGATCTTAAAGAACATCCAGTTCCAACCTCCCTGCCATGGGCAGGGACACCTCACACTAGATCAGGTTGCTCAAAGCCCCATCCAACCTGACCTTTAACACTGCCAAGGTACGGACAGCCACAGCTTCTGTGGGCAACCTTTGCCGGTGCTTCACCACCCTCACAGTGAAGAATTTTTTCCTAATATCTGGTCTAAATCTCCCCTCTTTCAGATTAAAACCATTATCCCTTGTCCTGTCACTACATGCCCTTGTAAAAGTCCCTATCCGGATTTCTTGTAAGCCTGTTTTAGGCACTGGAAGCTGCTCTTAAGGTCTCCCCTGAGCCTTCTTTTTCCCAGGCTCATCAAGTCTCTCAGACTGTCTCCGTAGGAGAAGTGCTCCAGCCCTCTGATCATCTTCAATATTCAGTGTTCATTTTTCAAGTGGAAGGAGCACCTTTTACATTTACTTGATATTAGAGTGTCTGTGACAAATTTCATAATCTTCAGGCCTCTCTTGGTTTTTTTAATTCTCCTCTGTGTGTTATGTGTATTTGGTTTCATGGACTATTTCAGGCAATAAGGAGTGACCCTGCTCAAAGTGTCTTTCTCAGTATGACAGAAGGGCAGAATCGGTGAGAATCACAGCCAGCACAGAGAAGAAGAATCAATAATTCAGCTTCCTTTCTTCTGACAGAGAAATTCATTGACCCCTAAGCCTGGAACAGAGAAAATACCTGTGCCAATTCCAGCTGTGGGGATCATGCTGTTGCTATAGGGCAGGTATCTTTTTGAGGTGATTGATTAAGAAGGAAGCGGAAAGTAAGGAGAAATAGAGTGTGAAGTGAATTATCAGGAGTTATTTTTACAGATCTGATATAATAGAGCTGATAGTTGTATGAGTCTACATACGGGAACCACAATATGCTTGAATATACTTAGTAGCACATGGTAACGCAGCAAGTGAGGAATTATGGTAGCATTCAGAGTTGGTTCAGTTGTTACTTATCTTCATATCCTTCTGTCTTTACCATTTCTATTTTGGTAGACATGACAATGGGCCAAAGATCAGGAGGAGAAAAACCCAAACAATTGAACTTTTCCCTGTTTAAAATATGCCTTTTGTTATGCACAACAATCAATTTAACAGGCTGGTACTGGAGTTTTAATAAAACCATAAATTTTCTGCTCTATATGTAAAAAGAAACAGTTGATTTAGTTTATAATTATACAAACAATAAAAGCTACTGTAAAATATATGTAATTCTCTGAAGTATGAATTTGATTATGAAGAATAATGCGGAAGAGGTACACAGCATCTGATGCAGTTAGATGAAAAAGGCAGGAGGATAATTAAAAAAAGTTGCACTAATTTATTTAAAACTTGGAGGTCTGAATTCTAATATAAACCAATACATTCTGGCAGAGGCCAGCTTGGAAGGTAACTAAAGTTACCAACTAGTAAAAGCTTCAGCCAAGGGAAAATATGTATGCCTCTTCCAATCTCCTTGCCTGCAGGCATATGCTATGTGCCAGTCATAGCTAATTTTGCACTAGAATCCATGTGGGACTGCCAGCTGGAAGTGGGGGGAATGAAAATAATGCATAAGTGCCTCAAACTGCTGGAAATATGCTTGGCATTTAGATGTCAAAAAAATTGCTGCTTGTTTATTGTCAAATGCCCTCAGACTTAAGAGCTCATTTATCATTTAAGTTTACTTCGAAAGCAAACTTCAGCACCCTCTCTGCACTTGCCACCCATTTTTATTGTCCTGAGAGGCCCTGGGAGTGCGTTGTAACATCAAAGAGATTTCAAGCTTATGTGTCTTCAGGGAACTAGAGATTATGTTTAGACACTTCATCTCCAGGCATGAGGTTGATGTCAGCAAGTTTAGTAATTTTTTTGGTATTTTCACACGCACACAGACACAGAGACAGAAATAAAGGCTATTACTGAATCGTGTATTAACTCAGGTTCAGAAGGACCTCTGACATTCATTTGGTCCAACCCCTGCTCAGAGCACAGCTCTGTGGTTTTAGTGGCAATTATTCAAAAAATAAGCTCAACATGGCTGCAGAAGGATGCGAAATTCTCTTCTCCATCCCAGTCTGTCAGGAGTGGGTCTGAAGGGTTACAGACCAGTTCTGATGGAAATGGAGATATCTAGATCTGGAGACTGAAACTGGTGATACTTGTATGAACCTGTGGTTATGTACAAAACAAAGTTTTTATTTCCTCTCTACTGTGCCTGCCAAATTCATGAGTCCCTTTTTCCCTGTACTTCTCTAATAGTTCACGACAGTGTTAAGTCATGAATGTTTCTTGTAAGTGAAAGACTCGTGGCTCTTGTTTCTGCTTTATAGGCAGTGATGGATCACAGTGGAATGTAGAAGCACCTGAAACAGATGCATCGGGTAATTCACCCACAGTCCAAAATATTTAAGTACACCTTCAGCTAGAATTCAAAAAAAATGAGACAGAGAGAAGCCTAAAAAGAAAACCAGGTTTAGAAAATGTTTTTTTTCTTTAAACTTTAGCAAGATTTCTTATGCAGAGATAGGTCATCAGATTAAGAAAGAGGCATATGTTCTGGTTGATCATTTTATGAAAGCTTTTATTTATTGAATGAACTGCCACTGTCCTTCATGAGTAATTCCTCTGACCTTAGAGATTGTCTTGACAGAATCAGATCCTTCTTTCTAGCTTTTATTTTATGGTCCAGTGGTCCATTTCTGCTGCTTAATTCATATTCATTCTTACTGCAAAATTTTAGCATTCAGATTCAAGAGCAAGGGAGGCTCAGTTACTCCCAGCCCTCCTATAGGAATTTCAACTGAAACTATGAAATTAAGTTTTAAAGCTACTCAGGGTTTAAAGGCTGCCCTTCAGCTACGTTTAGCTTTTCTGCTGCTTCTTGTAGCAAAGCGCTGATTTTATGTGCATAGTGGCATGGCACAAGCACAGCTCTTCAGGACCCACCCAGAGGAAAGGACAAACAATCCAATTAGTTGGATAAATAATAATAACCTTAGCAGTTAAATCTGTCACTTCATCTTTTTTGAAAGACCTTGATTTAAAGTAATATGCATGTTTTAACCTCATATGGTTGCCAATGGTTGTCCAAATGCAATAAACATCATAGAATCATAGAATAGTTAGGGTTGGAAAGGACCTTAAGATCATCAAGTTCCAACTCCCATACCATGGGCAGGGACTCCTCCCACTAAGCCATGCCACCCAAGGCTATGTCCAACCTGGCCTTGAACACTACCAGTGATGGAGCATTCACAACTTCCCTGGGCAACCCATTCCAGTGCCTCACCACC
>JAOEHY010015215.1:0-15000 GCA_025447955.1 Psilopsiagon aurifrons
CTCAGGGCCAAGCTGACCTCGCAAAGGCTGAGGGGCGGGAAGAACAGGAGGAAGTGTGGGCAATGGGGAGCTGCTGGGTCTGGAATGGGGGCTCGATGGGGTGGGAGTGCTTATGGAGAGGCTTTGAGGGGGCCTTCTGCGCATCATCTTAATCCTTATGGGGTCTGGGAGCTGCGGGATGGGGGGGTAGGAAGATGCAGTGCCTCAGTGTGCAGCTCACGGGGCTGGTGTGCGTCGCAGTGTTTGTTGTGGACAGTAGCAGGGATGGTGCTGGGCTTCATTCATCAGCTCCATCCTCGTCTGGCGCGGTTGCAGGCCGTCCTCCTGCCATGTGCACGACTCTGTACGTAAGACTGTCTTGTGAGAAGTTTACTGTGGCATAAGACATTTATGAAGGTCTTTATTCATTTCCGAATGGCTCCTGCGTCACCTCTCTTGGCTATTTGTCCATGATACTTGTCCATTCCTGACCTGCCCTTAATCTGAAGGGCTGCTGAGCTCTTCTGTCACCCTGTGTAAAAGCAGAGCTGTCCCAGTGTGCTGGGTCTGGCTAAGATGGTGTTAATTTAACACCTAGCAGCCCCATAGTGCTATGTGTATTGAGCTAGAAAGGTGCTGATAACCCGACAGGGGCTGGGCTGGTGCTGAGCAGTGGGAGGGGATATAGCCGGGACTGGGCCAAGCTGCCCGTGGCCTGGTGGCACAAGCTGAGAGAAAGGAGGAGCGGGGCTACTTGTTGTTATGGCCGTTGTCATCCAGAGCCACTGCTACGTGTGCTTCATGGGAAGCGGCTGGGCATCGCCTGCTGATGGGAAGCAGAAAATAAATCCGTTGCTTGCCTTTGCTTCTCCGTGTGGCCTTTGCTTTTGCTCTATTAAACTGCCTTTATCTTGACCCACGAGGGCTTTCTTTTCCATCCTCTCTTCTCCCCTCCCTCCCCTGCTGAGGAGGGCAGTGATAGAGCAGCTTGGGGGGCGCATGGTGGCCAGCCAAGGCCAAGCACATGCATGGCAACTGTCAGAACAGAAGTGAGTGTACAAGTGTGCTATCTCTGTTTGCATCTCTCTGACTGCCAGGCAGCAGGAACTAGTTGTTTTCCCTCATTTTCTGTGGCTCTCAATGCTGTTTGAACGGCAGCACTTCCCTGGAGTTGCTCTTCTGCTCGGTGACGTCTTGTAAAACAGTGATGATCAAAAAGCATCTTTCAAGTCTGCTCATAGAGCTCTGTAGGTGGGGACGCAGCATTCCTGACACAGGACACAGATTTCACCTAATCTGGTGTTTCTAATGCAGAACACTTAGAACCTTTTCTGTTTAAATACCTGCCTTGACCCAGTTTGACTTCTGCTGCTCAGTCTGTTACCAACTGGCCCTAGAATGCCAGGGCCCCAAGGAAAGGCTCTGACTGCTTCAGAGCTTGTTCATGCAAACTAATAACAGTGTGACCTCTTGGTTCGGGGTTTCAGGCTGCAGAGGTTGGCTAACATTTACCCTTCTCATAAAAGAGACCTTAACTCAGTAGGTTTGAAGCTGGTGAAGTGGTGTCATGTTCCAGCCGGGGTACACACAAGCCAATAGACCTGCTGGAAGGTGGGAAGTTGTCTTGAGGGGAGTGTGGGAAGAGGAAAGGAGAGGATGAAGAGCAGCACTTGGGGGAATAGGGAGGCTGCACAATAACGGTGGAGCAGTGAGTATGAGGAACCATTGACGATTGATTTGTGTGAGATGTGGGAAGCTGCAGAGCCCAGAGCCTTGGTATTTGGACAAAGCCTCTTGTCTCTCTAAAGTTTTAGTTGTGTTTGACATTCCTTTCTGACAGTTCCTGGCTGGGAGTAAAGCTCCTTTCCCCTCTCTGACATGGGGAGATCATTTGAACTCTCAGGGGGTTTAAGGAGCACAATTCTCACTGACGGAACCACTTTTGCCTCGAATCTGCCCTACAGGTGGTGTCAAAGGGAGAGGAATTGTGACCAAATAGTCCTGCAGACCTTCTGCAGTGTGAATTAGGCTGTGAATGCTGATGGTTTGTGAAACACAACGAGCGGGAAGGTAAATGGGCAGGACACTTACTGCTGGGCTTGAAGTGCCAAAACAAACTGAGAGAGTAAATTCAGATGGCTTGGAAACAAACCAAATGTGAAGGGGTTTGCTCTTGAGACACCTATAAGCTGCTGTACCAGCAGAAAGCTAACTGCTCTTGGAGTCAACTCGGGCAACCTAAAGCACAGACTGAGTTACTGTGTCTGCAGTCAGACCTGAGTATCTGCTAGGCTGTGTGGTAGCCACTGACCTTTCAGGTAAGCTGGATCAGCCAGGGTTGGGTACTCGAAGGAGCAGATATCTGTTTGCTTTTATATCCCACCCTCCTCTGCTGAGGAGGATGATGGGCAGTGTTTGTCAGTAAAGGATTGGCATTGGCCAAGTGCCTCCTCTATGGCCTCGGCACTGGGAGTTACTCCTCGTAGTAAATTCAAGGGGAAGAAAAACCCTGCCTTCCAGCTACTGTTTATGAGGGGAGGGAGGAAGAGTGGCTTGCACTGTCTGCGTTTCGGAAGCATTCAAGGAAATATTGTCTGTTCTCCAGGTCTGCTTTGTCATGAGTAGGCTTTGAAGAATGATGTGTTGAGGTACACTGACAATCTACAGCTTGAGCCTGTGCAGCTCTGACAGCTCTTTATTCCTGTGCGTTGTGTACTGACTTCCTGGAAAACAGTATTCTTAGGGACTCGGTAGCAGATTTTACTCAAATACATAAAGATACTAAGAAGAAACCCAAACCAGCACAACCCTTTCTACTAACAGTAGTTTGCTTCGTTCTGTGCTTGAAATAATTTGAACTCCTGGCTGAGGAGCCTGAGATTTTGGGTATTTCTTTCGCCTTATTTCACAAGGAACCTGAGTTTACTTGTTTAACAAGTAAGCTTCTTGTACTCAGAGCACAGCATCTCCAGAGTTCTGGCCAGCAGCTCTGGTGTTACCTTAATGAGTGTGCGTGGAAGGCCTCAGGCTTGGTAGCATAGTGACTCCGAAAAGAAGAGAGTTTCATAGGGGGTGAATGTACTAACCAGAGGGATTAGAAGAGTTCTCATCCTGCTGCTGTATTGACAGAGGGTCTATATCCTGGTTAAAATGTGACTGCTCTGCCTGTATCACTGTGATGCTCAAAAGGTTGGGGCTGCTATTGTGCTGTTAGATGTGTCAACATGAGAAGATGGGGTTTAAGACTAGATAATGTGTGGAGGGGTGGCTGGGAGGGTACTTGTGAAAGAAGTCCTCAAACAGATGGGAGGAGGCACTCACTAGCGAGCTTCAAGCTAAGCAGAAGGTGAAGCTGGGTTCTGCAGCCCGTAGGAGCTACTAACGGTGTAGCAGCTATGTATTTTGGGGTATTGAGCAGGAATTCACACCACTGTGCTAATAGGTGTGTGATGGAACCAAAGCTTGGTTTATAGAACTGAGTGGGTTAATAATACGTCTTGTAGTGGTCAAAGTATGCTGCGAATCATAGAATGGTTTGGGTTAGAAAGGACCTAAAGATCATCTAGTTCAAACCCCTGCCATGGGCAGGGGCACCTCAACATTAGACCATGTCATCCAAGGCTCTGTCCAGCCTGGCCTTGGGCACTGCCAGGAATGGAGCATTTACCACTTCTCTGGGCCAGTGCCTCTCCACTGTCACAGGGAAGAACGTCTTCCTTGTATCCAACCTGAACCTGCCCTGTTTCAGTCTGAACCCATCACCCCGTGTCCCATCACTGCAGTCCCTGATGAAGAGTCCCTCTCCAGCATCCTTATAGTCCCCTTCAGACCCTGGAAGCCACTCTGAGGTCTCCAGGCAGCTTCTCTTCTCCAGGCTGAACAGCCCCAATGCTCTCAGCATGGCTCCATATGGGAGCTGCTGCAGCCCCTGAGCATCCCCATGGCCTCCTCTGGCCTTGCTCCATCAGCTCCGTGTCCTTATGTGGGGGACACCAGAGCTGCACACAGTGCTGCAGGGGGGGACTCACGTGGGCTGAGTTAGAGGGGCAGGAGCGCCTGTTTTGATCTGCTGGTCACGTTCCTTTTGATGCAGCCCAGGATACAGTTTTCTTTCTGGCAACCATCAGGAATGGAAAGATTTCTGTCAAAGGTATTTGCAATAGGGATGAAGGTTCAGCCTTAGTTTAGCACTGTTGTGTGTGTGTGCTGTTGAAGATAGAATAGGAAGACAACAGAATAGAATAGGAGACCAGGAGTGTAGTTGGCCTCCCTTGAAGAGGGTGTGAGTAAATGCTTATGGCTTCTCAACCTAAAATTCCATAAACTCAACTTAGGATTCATCTGTCAAGTGTTTGAGCGAATTATGAATTGAGTCTTGGTGAGAGGCGTCCTTGTTTATGGACAGGCCTCCTTTCATCAAAAGAGGCTTAACAGGATGCATGCACTTGAGGGCTCCCCCTGCAGCCATTTGTTTTGATGTCCTTATCACATGTCTCCCAGTGGTACAAGTACATTGACACAATATGTACCAGCAGCTAAGACCTTGGGCAAAACTGTCACAAACAGGAGTTGTTCCCATAGGTACGGAAGTATCCCTATGTCTCTTTCAGAAGCAAGATCTAAATCGGGTTTTTGTTAGTGAAGCCAGGGGCTCCTATTCCTCCGTGCTTGAATTCTTTATGTTCCGAGTGGCAGCATCGCCCTTTATGAGGGTTTTCACCTTGTATCTTATTCAGATGTGCAGAAATAGTGATGCCCTTTCTGCAATGCAGAATACGAGCAATAGCTCCATCACCGTGCCCTTGCTTTGGGTTTGAGAGCTTGAGGTTGCTATAAGATGCCCAGTGATGGATTTGTGCAGCATTAAACCACTGCCATGATTTGGGTGCCGTGATGGTGCACGGCGTTAATTGTGAAGAGGTGGATGCTCCATCTCTGGCAGTGTTCAAGACCAGGTTGGACAAAGCCTTGGGTGACATGCTCTAGGGTGAGGTGCCCCTGCCCATGGCAGGGGGTTGGAACTGGATGGTCTTAAGGTCTTTTCTAACCCAAACCATTCTATGATTCTGCGAGACAGCTGAGTCTGGCTTCTGGTGCTGGTTCCAGGTTTGCACCCAGAGTGTTTCACTGTGTGACAGTGTTAAGTGTAATGGCTCTGTTACTGCTAACCACTTGTAGTAAACTTGTTGATCGACCACAGGGAGGTTGTGTGCATGAAAAATGGAAAGTGTTTGAAAGCTGTAGGATTTCTATATCCACCCTGTGCTTCAGTAATTGAGCTGAGCTGCTGTATTTCAGTCATTTTCTGCTGACAGTAAGTACCTGTAACTGCAGAGGCCACCCAGAACGAGGAGAGGGTGCAGCCAGCCTCTTCTTTTCATCCCCAAAGCCTGTGCAGAGGTGGTTTGATGCGTGCACAGCTGAAGAGCGAGCTTGAATTCCAGTTGAAGCTTCAATAGTTGGAACCAGATCAAAGAAACTCATTATCTTGTAGATGAAGGCTTCAGTGTCCTATTTGTGGCTTTTTTGCTGAATTTTCTCTTTCTGAGCTGCTGCCCAGATTCTGCCCTTCACTTGATGTGGCTGCTCTGCTGTGGCTCTGGGTCTGAGCAGTCCCACTTCAACTGCTGTCTCCCATAACCTTTTTCCAAGCTGTTGGTTTATGGGTCCAGCCTCTGGGGCTGTGTGGGGCAGAGGCTCAGGAGAGGGGCTTGCTGAGACACAGAGAGGGGTTTCCCTTAGTGTTGTATGGGATGGAAGGATCCATCTTGGGGCTTGAGATGCTGAAACAATTTTGGATGCCAGAACATGATTCATTAAAAGCATTTTAATAGCCCTGGTGAATCAGGATCTTCCCCTGCAGAATCCCTGCTGCTGCTTCTCTGCTGCATTGTCTCTGTGGCTCTTCAAACTGGCATCCTGTTGCTTTGCCCGATATCAGGGCAGTCGTACTGGGTTATCACTGTGAGATCTGGCAGCTCTTTTGGGGACTGCTGTCGCCATTTGCCATTTTGTTCCTGGGTTCCATCTGTCTTCAGCCCTGGGAACACGGGCCAGCTCTCTGCCTCTGGTGGAACACTGGCTGCTCTGTGCTCCAGGGATTGTGCTCAAGTGCAGCAGATGGGGAATTTGTTTGTATCCCATTTCTTTTGTACTACCAGAATTATTCTGTTGCTATGCATAAGGTAACACAAAGCTGCTTAGACTTCAGCTTCGATGGCTGAGCGTGGGAAAAGCTGTATTTAGGACTTGTAAAAGAGTACAGAAGCTAAATTCAGGGCTGGGACTGAATTAGTGTCGTAAGGCAAACGCAAAGAGTTGTGGCCCCATGGACTGAGAGTTCAAAGGGCCTGGTTGGTGGGATGGTGCAAGTGGTGCTGCAGATGGAAGATGGGTAAGGTGAGGGATTGCAGGGAGTCCTGCTACTCTGTTGAGTAGTTTCCTTTTACAGCTTAAATCTTCTTAAAATCCATAAGAATATCTGGCAAACTCTGCCTATTTCAACTCTACAGAGTTAGGAGAGGAATGTACTGTTGGTGTGCTCAAGGGAGCAAAGCTCCCTTGTGTTTAGGCTGCACTAGGAGCCTTCTGGCTGCGGGCAAAGAGTGTTTGACTTGGGCTCATCTCTACCCTAGCGAAGGCATGAGCTGGGGCTGAGTTTGCTGACAGAGGCTATTGGTTCTGCTGCCATGTCTCAGCAAACTGGGTTGGGTCTTGTCATCTGCCTCATGGAGAAAAGCAATTTAACAAGGATCTCTTTCCCTGAGGTTAGAAAGGAGCTTTTGCTGCTTTAACATCAATGATCTTAGACTCTGGTGCACCAGCTTGTGGAGTAATACTCTTGGGATTTGGTCAATGCAAAGTATTTGGCATTTTAAAGTGTGGGGGTGGAACTGTCACCTATTCGTAGTTGAGTTTATTTCTGGTATGCAATAGGAACGTTCTGTGCAGCCAAGGCATCAAAACTGGGCAAGAATTAGCCTTGGTGACCCATTGGGCCTCCTTGAACTCTGGAGCAAGGCAAAATACTGTCCCAACCCAAGGCAAAATTTAGTCCTTTGATTGTTTCAACCTTGACAACAGTTGGCTCTTGACTCTGAGAGCCTACCATTAACCTGCTGAAGAGAGCTCTGTGTAAGTGCTTTTGGGTGGAATAGGTGGGGAGAACCTGTTCCGCCTGGAATAGGGGGCAAGTTGTCTTGATGGCTTTGCGAGACAGCCTGCTGTGGATCTTTGTGTAGGGCTGGTAGACATGCTGAGTTGCTGACACTTGTTTCAGGAGACATAAGGGAAGTCTTGGTGCAATGTGGGTTTCTTAGCAGGCTGTGGGACAGTGATGTGTGAACATTTGGCTTGGAGATAGGAGACTTCTTGTTCAGCCAACCTGCCCTAATGCAGCCTGTCCTCAATTCTAGGGCAGAGTTTCATTGCCTTCCCTTGCCATGAAGAAGAGCAGCTCCAGCGGACCGTGAGCTGGCACCCTTGCCTGCTGATCCTTGGCCAGAACTGCAGTGCCAAATGCCAGTTACTCAACATCCTGCTGGGGGAGAAGCTGCTCCCTACCACCAAAATCACCAACGAGGAGAACTGCAAGAGGCGCCGGATCCGTTTCACCCATGGGACGCAAACCCAGATTAGCCTGGCACTGCCTGGGCAGTATGAACTGGTCCAGATGATGGCAGCCCACCGTGGGCACTGGGACACCATACCAGAGGAGGACCTAGAGATCCATGGGGACAGTGAAGATCCTGCTCACCAGCTAGCGGAGCTGGAGGTCATGCTGCCCTACTCACTGCTCAAGGTAACTTGGTGTCCATGTACCATTGTCATAAAGAACTTCAGATATAGCAGTTATAAGCCATAATAAAGCAAATGGTGGAAACTCTCCAACACAGGAATTCATTTTAATAGGGAAGCTGGAAGCCTGGTGTTAGGATTTTAACTGGACATCACCATCTGTTTGTGTGCTCTGTTTCCATGTCAACTCTGAGCATTAGCATTCCTCTGTAATGTTTGCATCCATTTCAGAAGCCAGCTTTGCTCACGTGGAGCTCCAAGTGTCTTCTGAAGTTCTACTCCAGTTTCCAGGTCATTCAGAGTTAGCTTTGCTGTCTGGTAGGAACTACAGGCTATTATATGAGAAAAAAGCTTCCTAATCCAACATCTGGTAAAATGACCTGACTTCCTTTGAGAGGATCCTCTTTACATCCCTGTGGTGCCAAAGGAAGCTGAGGATGTTATGAACTAGAAGGTGGGAGTCTGGTCTCAGGGCTGTTCCTAACATTGCATCTTGCTGTGTGACTTTCCTTTGACTTGTCTGTATAACACGTTCCTGTTCTGAATGTTGCAGTTTGGTGTTTAGCAAAGAGCTGTAAAGGTGGGGGCTGTATTTCATAGCTTTTTATAGCTTCCAAGCTTCCATTGCATTTCATATCTTACACTGAGCCTTTGCTATTGCAGTAGAATACTTGTGGAGCATTGTGTTTTGCAAAAAAGGAGAATATCTGGACTAGAGAATTCTTCAGTAGAAATTGCATGTATAGGGTCTCTTGTCACACGAGTGAGAGGCTGAATGTCAGAGTTGAACAATAAAATGGCAAGGTAAGTTTTTTTTCTGGACATGTGATTGGAAATAGGCAGCAAATGAAGACCCACTATGTATCAGTTTGAAACATGATTCACAAAGCCAGTCTTTAGCTACATTTAAGCCTGTCCTAATGAGATCAGCCACATCAATGCTCTGTTGAGGTGCTTTTGTGACTTCCAGTATCCACAGAGAGAGGACAGAAGAGCCATGTTTGTATAAACTCTGTGAGGCATCCAGTGCTTCCCCAGAGAGCACGAGCCCAGCTCCTGGTGCTGCAGAGTAAATGCCTGTTCTGGATCTTCTGCCTTGCTAGGAGAGAAGAGGGTTTAGCTTTACATTTGTTTGGGCAGTTTACAGCCCTCTTTCAGATTTCTCATGTGAGTGACAAGGATGCCTCTGTCTGCCTTTGGTTATATTTAGGCCACTTAGATGAAAACAGCTACTCAGATGGATTTGAAAAGGGTTGGTGAAATATAAAGCTCTTCCAATAAAGGAAGGGAGGGTCAATCTCAGCTTCACATGGAGGCACAGGACTCCTTCTGTGAGTTCCAAGGGCTAAAGGATGAATACAGTTTGGAAGCTGATGGGAGAACATAGTGCATTTTAGCAGGTAACAGGGTTAGGGGTAACTTCCTGCTAAATCACAGGAGTCTGAGCTCCTGTTGAGAGGCATGTAGGTTTTTCCACCCTTCCAGCTAATGTGAGTTCTCCAGCTCTGCCCACACACCCCAAGATGACAGTTCTGAAAGTGAATATCTGCTACTCATGGACACCGTTCCTGTAACAATGGAATATGGATCTGGAGCAATAATGGACGAGGGTCTTTGGATGCTATCCAAAGTGTCATGTCTGCAGAACTGCTCCAAAGGAACTTCTTAACTTGTGAAACAGAACCAGGAGCCCAATAGCAGTTGCATGCTGGCTGCTGACACTGTATTCAATACAGAGCTTAAGGGACCAAAGAATTTTGAGAAGCTCAGCACCTTTTGGACAGAGGGGGAAGAAATCAACCTGAGTTTTACCGCACGAGGTACCTAGAACCTCTTGTTCATAGAACCATAACTAACCATAACTATTGTTAGAGTTGGAAAGGACCTTTCAGATCATCCAGTTCTAACACCCTGCCATGGACAGGGACACTCACACTGGCCCATGTCACCCTCTGTCCAACCTGGCCTTGAACACCGCCAGGGATAGTGCAGCCACAGCTGCTCTGGACACCCTGTGCCAGCGCCTCAGCACCCTCACAGGGAAGAACTTCTTCCTTATATCTAACGTGAACTTCCCCTGTTTCAGTTTGAACCCATCACCCCTTGTCCTGTCACTACAGTGCCTGATGAAGAGACCCTCCCCAGTGTCCTTGTAGCCCCCTTCAGGTACTGGATCTGCTTGGTTTTCTCCCAGCAGCAGGGGCTAATGTGTTTCATGAAACCCTTACATTCTAGCTACTCAAACACCTTACTAGTATGTGAAGGGACATTTGTGGGTCTGTAGTGTGGACTTAACAGGAGATGAGCATTTCATTTGTGGCTCTGTTTGAAATCATACTTGTTCCCCATAGTGAGGACACCAGTGGGCTGCCCTTAGAGGAGCTCTCTGTGGCTTCAGGACCTGGGGAGTGCTGTGCAGCTCTTCATGCCTGAGAGTATCTTTACCAAGAGACTTCACTGCTCAGGCTGGCTGGAGCACCTACATGACACGCTGCTGGCCTGTGCAGACACCTAAGGCTGACTCAGGCTCCTTGGTGCACGTACTTGTGTGCTAAAGCTGGTTAGCCATTGCTCTGAGGAAAGAATGGCTGAGTTATTAGTAGGTTATCAGTATCCAAATGTTAACTAAACTGCTTTCTGTCACTTGGAGATAAATCCAATGCAAGTGTAGAATGCACCACTTTTGAATATTGACCTGCCAGTGAAGCACCCTGAGTCTGATATCCCGGATGGGCTCATGCTTCCTCAGAGGATGTCTTATTCCAAACTTGTTTCACAGAAAAGGGGGTGAAGAGGGAGCCAAAAAGTCCCATTCACATGGCTTGGCTGCTGTGGGAACACCACTCTGGGCTAACAGGTTGGTGAACCTGGTTATTTTTAAACTTAAAATCTCAGGGAAGGAAAAACATTGGCAAAGCTGCTCTGTTCCTTGGGGATCACTGCACAGGAATGCATCTAGGTCATGGGGAGTAATCCAGCTGAATGGACAGATTGTTAGATTTATACTGGGAGTCAACAGTTGGCTCTTTTCCTAAATCTTATCACTTGTGCCTGGAAGCTGAAAGGGACTTCTCTGAAGGATCGCTTTTCCTCCGGATGGTGCAGCTGAATGGGAGGAGGGTCTCAGGGCTGAAAGCTGCTGCTTCATGCCTTTGTCTTGCTTTGTGCCTCATGGGACGCTGGGTCTCAGTCTGAAGAGTTTTAGCCAGGCCTTGTAGGGAAAGAGGCATTTTCAGCTGCTCTGGCAAAGCTGGAAGGTGACTGAAGAAAGACAAGGTGGTTCTGAGAGCTCTGACAGGAGAATTGAAGTAGTTTGGGTTTATTGTTACATCTCTTCAGGTCCCACAGCTGTGATTCACGTTGTATGAATCAGTAGTTGTTACAGGCAGCAAAGAATGTGGTTAAGTACCTATTGGGTGGTTATTTTAATGTACGTAGAATGTTTTAGGTTTGGAAACCTTGGAAGAATGTGCCCTTGATCTCCTGAGCAGCAGTGTTTGCTGGAGACCAGAGGTGTTCAGCTTTCGTAGGCTCTCTAGATTGAAGGTCCTGATCTTCAGCTTTGGATGCTCATGGAAACAGAATAGAATGGGAAGATTTCAGAGCAGCTGGAGGAGAGTGTGTATAAAAACAAACACAAAAATCCTAAGTAGGATCTGGGGGTAAATATACACCACAGATTAATAGGGAGGCAATGGAATTAGCTGCCATATGTCATAAATGCAGTAACTGTCAGACTTGAGTGATTCACGGACTATTTTTGGGAGGCTGAGTACTCAAATTGGTTTAGCAAAAGCCTGAGCTGGGCCTTCCATCCTCATCTGTTTGGGAGGAGTTTGGGTACAAATGGGACTCAATTGGGTTAGCTTCTCAGCACTTCAGCTCACAGAGCAAGCAGTGATTAAACTGGCCCCAGCCTGGCGAAACAGGACCGGGTCCTCTTGGGATGCAGCAGATAAATGCTTTCTAGCTGATGTTGACTGAGGAAAGCAGCACTTGAGTGGTCCCTGAGTGCATTTAGGGAGACTCCACATGTGTTCCTGTAGGTCAAGACCTACTTGATCCTCGATTTTTATTCTAGGATGATAGGATGCAGCGGTCCTCCTGGCATCGCAGCTCTGAATCCATAGATGAGTACATGGTGTCTGCATGGTATTCTCTTCAGAGCCTTTTGTACTGGTGTTGACAGGCACCTCTGCATCACAAGTGGAAGAGCTCTGACTGATCTTTGCATTCCTGATGTTCGGGTTGCTAAGTGGGAGGATTTCATGTTTCAGAAAGGGCCTTTGAGTTAAGAAGAAGAGGAGTGAAGTTACTTAAGAGCAATTTCATGCTGCCAGCTCTGTCAGGAGTGTTCCAAGGGTGTTTCTAGCAGTGTGACCTCGTGAGAACCACCTTAAAAATTCCAGGAATCCGGGGTGAATCAGAGGTAGTCCCATATGAAAAGTCTTGATCCCTAATAGTATGAAGCTGCATGGCCTGTGCTTAAATTCTGTAGGCCATTTAAAAGAGGGAGAACAAGCAATGTTCCTGATGCTCTCTGGAAAAGGCTGAGTGGCCTCTGTGGAAGGAGGAGACCCAGTTGCTGCTGTGTTGGTTTCCTCCCTGTCTCCTAGAGACAGCACTGGCTTCCTCCTGTGTTTACAGTGCCTGGGGTGAGTCAGCCCTTCTGGTGAACATTGCAGCACTCCGCATCCTGCTCCAGCCTCCCATACGTCCCACAGGTTGGAGTACAGCACTGCCGGGGCCCATGGCCATAGGGATTCCATCCTGGCTCTGAGAGCAAGTGGGAGATGGGGTCAAGTCTCCCCATTTTGTTCACATTTTCATCAAGTCTCCCCATTTTTCTGGAGGAGAAAACGCGATTGAAGAATGCTCAGTTACAGGTCAGAGATTCTGGCTTCAGTTCCAAGCCTTTGACACTTTCTTTCCTTAGGGGGCCTACAGGAAACCTGGAGAGGAGCTTTGGACCAAGTGCCTATAGGGCCAGGCCAAGGGGAATGGCTTTAACTGCCAGAGGGGAGGCTGAGATGAGCTCTGAGGCAGAAGCTCTTCCCCGTGAGAGTGCTGAGGCGCTGGCACAGGGTGCCCAGAGAAGCTGTGGCTGCCCCATCCCTGCAGTGCTCAAGGCCAGGTTGGACACAGGGCTTGGAGCAACTGCTCCAGTGGAAGGTGTCTCTGCCCATGGCAGGGTTGGACCTGGAGGAGCTTTAAGGTCCCTCCAACCCAGACCAGGCTGGGACTCTTTTACTGGGGTCATACATGCAATTCTAACACTTCTTGCACATCCAGAAGTGAGTCTCATCTCCTTCCTTGGAAGGGAAGGAAGCAGGTTCAGAACTGGCCCTTTTTAGTAGGGTTACTGATCGTGTCAGCAAGAGCAGTGAAACTGTGCAGTAAGAAAGCTAGTAAATAAGATCCATCTCTTGGTTTTCATTTGGATCTGAAGGATGTCAGAACTAAAGCTTCGTTACAACCATCTGTTTCCCCTCGTCTGTCCTTTGTCTGCCTACTCTTTGGAGTCGGTTGTTGTGCTGCCTTTGTCTTGGCAGCAGTGGCTGGTGTGGTGCTTTCTACTGTTGGAAGCTGCACTGAAAACTGACGGTGTGGATATCTCTTCATAGAGCTGCAGCTTTGGTAAACGTCAGTGGGAGAGGCTGCAGAATGGGGCAGCTGTAAGCTAAGGAATGACACGGAGCACTTTGGGAATCTGGTTCTGAGTTTTGGTCTGAACTGAGCTAGAACTCAAAGGCTTAGTTGAAAAGCAGAGTAATAACTGAGTACAATAATGCTTACAACTTAGTACAAGGTAAGAGCGTGATGTTGGACGTGAGACTCCATAACTGCTCAAAAGGGTTTGGGTGTTTCTCCTTTCGCTCTTTGTGAAGGAACTGTGATGCATTTTTGGATATATCCGTTTTCAGAAGGCTCTGTACAAACCCCTGTGTTTTTAACTTCCTCACTTGCTAGGAAGTGGACGTTGTGGTAGCACCGTGTCGTGGATTCCAGTCTGCTGAAGCCACTCTGGGGGAGTACGTGAACCAGGTCTTGCCTGTGGTCATCTTTGCCATCAGCGAGGCAGAACTTTCCTCATCAGATGAGAACGAACTGCGCCAAATCAAAGAGAAATTCTCTTTGCCCATTTTCTTCTTCAAAGTGCCCGAGGTGGGGGCTGACCTGATCTCTCCCAAAGAAACTGAGCAGGAAAAGTCCTCCCTTTACTGCCAGCTGATGGACTTGGAGTACCTGAGCAGCAACCACTGCAGCTGCGGGGTGCCTGGTGCTGACGCTGATGCTCAAAGCATGCTGGTGGAGCAGCTTGAGAAGCTCCGGCTCCTGAGCACCTTTTCCAGGCAGGTCCTTCAGAAGCACCTGGTGGAAGCAGCCACCAGTTTAAACGAGGTGCACTGCCGCTGCCTCAACATCTTCATCAACCAGGCCTTTGACATGCAGCGGGACCTGCAGATCACCCCCAAGAGGCTGGAGTACACCCGCAAGAAGGAGAATGAGCTCTATGAGTCGCTGATGAACATCGCCAACCGCAAGCAAGAGGAGATGAAGGACATGATCGTAGAGACTCTCAGCAATATGAAGGAGGAGCTCTTGGAGGATGCTGCTAATATGGAATTCAAAGGTAACTACTGCTGGGAGAGTAATAGGAACGAAGAGGTTGGGTGCTTTAAAGAAGAGTGGCATCCCTTGCTGTCTGCTAAGGGAAGGTTAATAACAGCCTAGGCAAGTGACTTTGCAAGAAAACTCGGAAGTAAAACACAAAGAACTAATCTATAGCATCTCATGAGTAAAAAGCACTGTCCTTAAATGAGGCCCAAGCCTCACATGCAAAGAAATACATGCACATATTTACTGCAGGTGTTTTATCTCGTGCTGCCCCTAAACACAGTCTTGGTTTCCTGCAAATCAGACCTTTCCTCCCAGAACTTGCTGCACAGTTCTCAAGGTATTTGACTTTGCTGCTTTCATTTCTTGTTCTGCTGAAGAAGAAAAGAACTCTCCTTACTCTGCCTCAGGGGATGTGCTGAGACTTGGGAATCAATCTGGTCTAAGAAAACAAAGCTCTTTGAGATGTAGCAGTGAAGGTTTGATTTGTTCTTGTTTGATACCTTTGAGAGGCTTGCATAAGACTTTTGCGTCTAAAACCTGAAATAAAATCCTTCTGGGTAGGTAAAGTTCTCCTTTTAACACACACACACACGCACCCCCCCC
>JAOEHY010015216.1:0-10799 GCA_025447955.1 Psilopsiagon aurifrons
GACAGTGGCTTAGCAACTTCATTTGCCAGCTCCTTCAGGACCCACAGATGGATTTCATCAGGTCCCATGGACTTGTGCACATTCACTTCTTTCTTCTTTCCTTATCCCTGCACTAGCTTGTATACTGAGGAGGGCTGTTGCCCTTGGACATTGCATAAACAGAATCACCATCATCTCTGGTGGGAGCAGTGTGTGTACAGCAGCTGAGGGGAGCATGTGGTTCCACATTTGTGATGTCAAAATATGTTTGTAAGACAGCACAGGCATCCCAATGGCCTTAGATTAGTCATCCTGATCGTTACAAAACCAATACAAAGAATGCTGTGTTGAGTTCTAATTATCCATTCATAATTAATTCATCATTAACAATAACAATCAACACTGCTGTCCTACTCATTTAATGTCCTCAATATTGAAGGCTCTAAATCAAATTTTTTATGTGTTTCTCTCAAAATACTCTTGTGTGAGACAGCTGTAACTCAGCAACATACTCATCTTGTGGAATTGATTGTTTTGGGTAGTGAAGCTAGACATTCATGACAGGGAATAAATAAAATTGTAACTTGTTGTAAAGCATTTATTAATTTTTGTGGGTCTAACATCTGGACAATAGTTAGCACTGGGCAGTAAGTCATTTAGATCGAGCCCCAAGCACCACTGAAAACAAGCATTGCAAGATATACCCTTCTATTCCTCTCTCAACAGGCACATCCAGTTAGTGAGAGCTGGATGTGTTGTTCCTCCCAGCAGATCATGCTAGGTTTGCATACCTTCATGCTTCTAGGCAGTCAGTGCTGCAAGTATGCTTTGGGCAAATGCTGTTGTCCTACAAAGTGTTCACATGGCTGGCATTTAAGTTTTATATCTCATCTGTAGCAAATAATATGTACCGTAAGTCTCTTTTTCTGTACTGTGAAGCCCAGAGCAATAGATGTGGCTTCACCAGAGCTGAGCAGAAAGTAGGGATCACCTTCCTCCACATGCTGTTCCTAATACTGTTCCTAATGCAGATGATTCTGTCATAGAGTCCTGAGAGAGATCCCTGCTGCTGACAGTGACAAATAACTGTGCTTGACTGCCATGATGCTGGATGAGCATGCTTGAACTTTTTGTATTTGAAAAAGGCAATGATGCAATTTCTTACTTTGGCCATTCTGGTGCAACTCTTCTCTCTGGCAATCAATTTTGCATGGAACTGGCATTTCATAGAGCAAGACTTTTTAGATGTTCAATTTAAATGTCTCTCTTTTTTCTTTTTTCTCACTTTTTTCCATTTCTCTAACCCATTTGGGTGGTTGAAGGTTACATTTGTGTCTTCAGTGTGTTATGGAGGAAGCAGACAAGCAATGAGAATTGCAAAGGGTTCTAAATCAATTATTTTTCAGTGTAGCAAACATAAAAGATTTATAGAAGTGGAAAAAATAATACAGCATATATTTCTCAGCATCCTCATCAGTTTATAACATTTTGATGAGTCCTTCAGAGCAACCAGAATCCTCTTTTTGCACCTTAGGGCTTCTTCTCAAACTACAGGATCTCTCTTCTCTCCCCCTCTCTTCTCTCCTTCCCTCTTCCTCCTCTCCGTTGTCTTCTGTAGGCGGTTTCTTCTTTAGATCATGTCTAGCCTACAGATCGGTCCCATATGCTCCTTATATTTCTCTTGCTTGCTCTTTCCTTAATTTCTAATGCCATAATTCTTTCTGTGGTATTTCTGTGGTTCTAAGAACTAAAGAGTCCAAGGGAGCAAAGAAAGTAGTTCCCTGAGAGTTAAGTCATCTTGTCTTTCTGCCTATGCTAAAAAGTAGTTGTCTCCTCAAAAGGAAGACTTGCTGGTCTTCCTTTCCTGTCTCCTTCATGCAGATCATGAGAATCGAGGTGAAAGCTCATTACCAGATTTAAGAGGACAGACAGTCCACAGAAACCAAATAGAATTCTGTAATTGGTACAGCACTGCTTTCTGCAAAACCAAGATTTACTGTCTGTCTTCCCAAAACTACTACCATGACCTCTGATATGATGCATCAGAAAAGAGTTTATGCAGAAGCTGATAACTGGTGATGATATACTGAAGCAAATTGTAGTCTTCAAAGTCAGTGAAATTATTATGTTTGGCCTTCATCTGTTCAGACTGGAACTGGGGAAAAAGTGACATATTTTTATTTGTGGTAATTCAACATCAGCAAAGTAATTTTCAGCTTCTCTCAGTGAATACTGCTTTTCTGTTTACTGTGTCTTTAAAGAGAGTGGCAAATGAAGCTAAAGCACAGAACAGATGTACCTATGTGAGACAAAACCTTTTATTTCCTGTTAAGCCTGCAGAATTTATAATAAATGAAATGGCAGACTACATTACTGCTGGGTAGTACCACATCTGGGATGAGAAGTGGATGACTGATGTGGTTCAGAATTTAGTTACTGGACTGGACAGCTGTAATAGCTGCTCGAGGATCTTCTCAGCTTCTCTAGTTATCTGTAGAGCCAGGGAAGAAGTGCTCTGCATCTCTTATACCAGATCTGACTCCCTGGAAACTTCCCTATTTTGGTGATATAGAGGTAGAGCTCCAAGCACTGGCCAGATACTGATAGCTACTGAGAGTATCTTATAGGGTCCAGACCATTTTAAGTTGACTGCTTTTCAGTCAGATTGTCTGTTACTACTCTTTACAGAAGAACTACAAAGTATTGCAAAACTCAACTGTGCTATCAACTCTGTTGCCAACTGAAAAACACTTGATACCGTTCACAGCAAATCCTGTGATATTTCCATCACTGTTTAAAATTATTCAAATAAGTACTCCTCTGTAGTTTGAGCCATGTACTGACGTGAGGTAGGAAGTCATTTAACCAATGAGCTGGTTATATCCTTAGGCATTTGAGTCTGAATGAACAGACAGCAAAATAATCTGCTTTGAGTTGAGACAATCCACCCAAGTGAGAGGCCTCAGCTATGGAGCGTAACGTATTCTGATCCTGAGGTCTTGAGGATGGCAAAGTCAAGGGATGATATTTTTTGATTTAGAGAATATAGTATCACTCAGAACCAAATAAGAGTTACGTATCATTCACTAAGTATCAAGGAAAGATTGCATAATGCAACTTGGACAGTTATCTACAAGGTAGGAGAGGAAGAGACCATAAAGAATGTCAGCCTGCAAAAAAATTTGTAAATAAAGCCTGAGGCATGATGGAGATGGAATGTAGAGGACAATACTTCTTCTCACAGCAGCTATCACAGATAAGCTTAGCAAGTCAGTATCTATGAAGAAAGCCCTAATTGTCTTCATTAAAAAATAAAATCTTCATTTTAAATAATCAAAGAAGTACTTGAAGCAGCCTCAGCATTGCTCAACAGCCTATGTAACTCTTACATGAAATACATGGCTGAACATCACCAGTTTCTACATAGACTTACTCATGGCTGCTCATGCAAATGTTCTCAAATTTTCTTTTAATGAAGGGTGTCCCATTGCTCAGTGCAGCATTGCTCAGCTTAATATAGATAAAACTCCCCCCTTTCTGTCTTACTAGAAATTTGACCTATTGATTTGAAAAGTACAACTACTGAAGACACAAGTTTTCACTGTAGAGTTTGCAAGATGCATGGATCGTGCTTGCTATTAAGAGTTGTTGCTATTCATCCTGTTAGTACGAATCCTTTTACCAAATTGCCTGTCACTGATGATTCATAGAATCATAGAATTACATGGTTTGGGTTGGAAGAGATCTTAAAGATCATCTAGTTCCAACTCCTCTGCCATGAGCAGGGACATGTTCCACTAGACCAAGTTGGCCAAAGTATCCGACCTGGCCTTAGACACTACCAGGGATGGGGCATCCACAGCTTCTCTGGGCAACTTGTTTCAGTGCCTCATCACCCTCACAGAAAAGATCTTCTTCCTAATGTCTAAGCTATCCTCTTCCAGTTTAAAACTATTTCCCCTAGTCCTGTCAAGGGCACATCCTTGTAAAAAGCGCCTCTCCAGATTTTTTGTAGGCCCTCTTTAGGTACTGGAAGGCTGCCATAAGGTCATCCAGGAGTCTTCTCCTCCAGACTGAACAAGCCCAACTCTCTCAGCCTGTCTCCATAGGAGAGGCGCTCCAGCCCTCTGATCATCTTCATGTTCCTCCTCTGGACTCGCTTAAGCAGGTCCATGTCCCTCATATGCTGGGGGCCCCAGACCTAAATGCAGTACTCCAAGTAAGGTCTCACAAGAGCAGAGAATAGGGAGCAAATCATCTCCCTCAGCCTGCTGGACAAGCTCCTTTGGATGCAGCTCAGCACATGGTTAGCTTTCTAGGCTGTGGGTGCAGGACAAGGAAGATGAACTATTAAAGCTTTTCTAGCATATATTTAAAACCTGAGTAGCTGCAATGTAATTATGATCACCTGAGTGTCAACAGTGCTATTTGTTTTCATTCTGTGTTAGAACTGTTAACTTATAACTGGATCGAATAACCCTTTATGACCGTGATTTGCTCAGCAAATGAATATCGAGTATGCTGACATTTTTATTATGTAGCAAGTAGTCATCCAGAAATACTGACTGCTTACTGCTTAGCCAGAGGCTCCGTAACTGCTTTTGCTAGGGATTACGTCGTTGTTTTAATACAAGGCAACAGAGGACTCTCAAGGTTAGTCTTGGGATAACCATAACAACTGTGTATTTTAAGCACAGTCTCTGAGTTGTTTATTGCCTGCTTTTCCATAAAACACAAAATACCATAGCTAAGAAAGCAGTGTGTCCTAGAATTTAAATAGCATTCTGTAGACACCAGCTTTGCTGTTTCCTACCATTACTGGACTCTTCTGATTGAAGGTAAAGCTTAGTGCCTGTGCCTTCAGCTCAGCTGTGAACAGCAGTTAACTATCATTGCATTTTCCTTTTGCTTTGCTTTCAGATACAAGCAGCACACTCCCCACGTTGACACAGATCATAGAGACCCTGTCAGAACTGATAAGCTCAGCACCCAAACTCCTCCTGAGCCATAAGGAATGACATACAGCCTGTTGGTCCTGTTGGCTGATCTCTAAGAATAGCTGCTGTGCCAGTCAGTGTCCCTCTTCTGTAGCCAGGCTCTTACTACAGACATGTTCAGTCACAGGAAAGCCAACTCTTTCTGGAAGGTGGATGATCATGTTTTCCTTGACAAGTCTTATTCTCTAAGCACATTTTTGATTTTATGGCTGTTCTCTACAAAAATCTGAAACATGGTATTCTGAGTTTATCTGGTACTCTGAGCTGGCCTTCGGAGAGGGATGAATAGGGATGTGACTGGATTCTGCTTTGCCCTGGGGGAAAAGAAGAGAAAGAGTGTGTAGGCTACTTTGTTCTCCTTGCAGCTTTTCTTCATTTAGTTACAGTCCTTCTGATCAGACCTGACTGGATGCAATATGGACTGGGTTTATGTTTGAGGAAATACTAAGGAAATACCAGCTTGAGCCTCTGTCCCCATCCCACCAACCAAAACATCCCCTGAGAAAATTACACTTTCTTTTGTTCAGTGAGCTACTTTTCCCTTGATGTGCATGATTCAATGGGCATAGCAAACAATACTTTACCAAAGAATCAAGGAAATAATAATCAGGAAGGTTGATTGACCGGGTAAGGTGCAGTGTCAAGCTACTTTATTCCTGAAATCCAGTTGTCCACACTGTTCCTGTGCTTTTTTACTGAGACTGATGATAGGTCACCTTGTGGCTTCCCACTCCTTCTCCTAGGACTTCATTTTCAGTTTGGGATGGAGAGGTGCCTGAACATGGCATGCTGCAGACAATACAGCAGGTACAGACCCATCTCCAGAAGAAAGTGCCTATGTGTTTGCCTTTCTTACTCTCCATACACAGACTATGTGTGTGGGTATCTGTCACAGCCCTGTATGTTAACTGAATATCAGAATTTTTCCTATGTTCAGGCTGATAAAATTCCCTATAAAGCAGCTTGTAGAAGTTTCCAAGAAACTAGTCTGAAAATATCTCTGAAATCCTTCCTTTAGGGTGGCGCAACCTTGTGATATCAGACACACAAGAGCACACACAGAAGCCAGATTTGCAAAATGATTCTTCAAAACTCCTGCAGAGTGCTGAAAGACTTAAGTAATTTGCTTTGATCTGCAGCAGGAGAGGTAAATTAGCACAGCTCAAACAGAACGCCCACATGAACGCTGTTTATGCTTTAGCCCTTTTTAAAGGGTTTTGGTTTTGTCTGGGATACAGTTAATCTTCTTCCTAGTACCTGGTACAGTGCTGTGGTTTGGATTTACGATGAGAATAATGCTGATAACAAAATTATGTTTTTAGTTGTTGCTAAGTAGAGTTTGTACTAAGTCAAGGGCTTTTCAGCTTGTCATGCCCTGCCAGCAAGATGGCTAAAGTGGCGCAAGAAGCTGAGAGGGGACACAGACAGGACAGCTGACCCAAACTGGGCAAAGGAATATTCCATACCACAGCACATCATGCCCAATATATGAACCTGGGGGATAGGAAATGGCTGGGAGGTGCTGATTGCTGCGGAGGGATGTGATGCACATTGGGTGGTGAGGGATTTTGTTGTGCAGCATCATTTTCCTCTAGTTTTAGTACTCTTTTCATCATCATTTTAATCATAATTGTATTATTATTACAGCTTGTATTATTATTATGGCTGTTATTATTATACTTTATTTAAATTATGAAGCTGTTTTCTTCTCAACCCACAGGTTTTTACCTATTTTTTTTCCCCAATTGTCCTTCCCATCCTACTGTATGGTGGGAAGGATTGAGCAAGCAGCCGTGTGGTACGTAGCTGCTGGCTGGGGTTAAACCACACCATAAAGACTTAAAAAAATTGCTTGTATTTCTTTACTGACCAGCAGAGAATAGTTAGGTAACTAGCGGAGTTCACTGCTACTCAGGCATTGGAATCGAGCACGGCTCGTTAACACGGCAACATTGTCTGCTGCTGGCCACTGGCAGCGACAGAGTCAGTTTTTGGGCATGCCCCCTAACCACCAGATCCCACCACATTCGTCTGCATTTCAAGATCGTACTTGGAGTATATTACCTTGAATTCAAAATGAAAATGAAATATTCCCCAAGCAATACCTTCTCTACCTTCATGTCTACATGGTGCTTTTATGATGTAGCAGTGAAAGGGAGGTAAATGTTTTGTTGTTGCAGTTTTGGGTGGTTTGGCTGTTCATCTAAACCATTCATCCCTTTGCTTTGATCTTGAAATAAAGGACAGAGAAGAAGTAAGATTTATTTTTGGTCCACTTCTTCAAATACGATAATTGATGGTTGGGACAAACTCCCTGAGGACCCTTGAGTTTCTGCCTGTGCTCCCCACAATCTTCTCTCAGTCAGCCAGAGAGCCTGCTTGGTGACTGCTGCCCACCAGAAGACCCTTATGCCTCTACAGACTTTTGTGGTCTGGAACTAAGATTTCTGCTTGGTTCTGTCAGAGGAAAGCTATTAATTTCAAAACAGGCCTAACTATTTTGCTTTAACACTCTGTTAAAACTGCGGGAGAGTTGGAATATGTGTACTACAACTTCTGTTCACTTGAGTAATAAATGTGTTGTCTTTACTTATCTAACTTGAAATTACTCTTAACTCATCATATTAAGGTAAACGCAAATCAAAACATTTATTTTCTACTTCTAGAATAGATCCTGCAATTACAAACATTAGAGGCTCTTGCTTGAGGCCTCAGAAGTCAGAAAATGACAACCTCAGGATGATAAAAAGCATAGGGCATTTCATCCATACTGCTTTTTTCTGGGCATACTTAAACAGTGATTAGAATAAAATCCATACTTCCATGGATTTCTTTGTATCTTAGGCAGAACTGAAATCTTAAAATAAGAGAATACTGCTTTCTCAAGTGGTTTGGTTTTGGGGTTTTCTTTTTTTGTCATTGCATTTGTTCTCTGTTTCTTTCATTTATCAGGACTGGCATTGTTCAGAGATGGGAGATCCATGCCTTGGTCTCTGAGTGACGGGTCATATCTCATCTTTGAATGGATGATGAAATTGCCTAATTGCTTTAGAGAGAACGTAAATGTAGAGGTAGAATAAAAGGACCCAGAGGGCCAAATTCTACACAGACTAACACCTGTTTGCCTTAGGGATTTAAATTATCACAGAATTTCTTTTTTTAAGCTAAATTCATCTCTCTTATGTGCAAAAAACTTTCACTTAGGCAATTTTGAGTTATGCAGATCCAGCAAAACAAAATATGGCTTTTTGAGACGAAGTGCCAAGTTTATTTAATTTGAAACCCCACTGACTTAATTTGTGCTACACATAAGTAAAGGAAGGCGTTTTTAAACGCAGCAACTTATTGGTGCATGCATTATGATTTGGAATACGTACACACTCTCACTAGCTCTTCCAAAGGAAAATCTTCTCAACCACTTCACCAGAAAGTAATTCAATGGGTTATGGCTATAAATGGCTCAGCTTTAAAATCTTCCCTGCTGTTACAAAGAATAAAAGAAAATGAGGAAACTGTATCTAAACCAGAAGGGATGGTGGACTGACTTTTACTTGGAAGAAATGGATAGGATAAACTTACTTTCCTAGATCAGAGACCTCTCTGAACTAAGATATTTGAATGGACCTTGTGTGCCACTTCTTAGGCTTTCAAACCAAACCAGATTAAAGAGTAATTGCAAGCAAAGATTGCAACAAAATGCCAAAATTGTCAGATATTTTAAAAACTCATTGTCATTCAGTATCTGTGAAGTCTAATCATTGTCATTCAGTATCTGTGAAGTCTAATCTGTGAAGTCTCTAATCATTTAACATTGGTCCTACACACTCTATGCTTTTGCAGGACAATTGGATTTCTCCATTAGTCAGGTAGAAACTGCTGTCAACCTAAAAGCTAACAAAAATGCTGTACTCAGGTATTGAAAGTAACTAGTGCTCTCTTCTTTCTAAAAGCTGACTAAACTGCCAGGTACTTTAAGTGCTGGTAACAAACATGCAGATCTGCTGCTAGGTATACTCTTATAGAATTTGGTGGGCTCAATTAAAGAGTTTTTAACTGTGTTTGGACAGCTATTCAAAGTCCAGAAAGGGAAAATGACTTTATAAGTCGTTTAAATAAAGTGAGGTATAAGGCTGTGAAGATGTGCCCATTGCCTGGAGGCAGGCAATAAGGTAAAATGGGTGTGAGAGAAACAGAGACCTTTTTTTGTCTATTAAATCTTACTCCCTAACCTCCTTCTGTTATAGAAGCTAAGAGCAGATGTTGAATTCAGTACATATTTTTGGCAGCCAGTGGCTGGTGTCCAGTAATACTCTGGATAAACACAATAGCTCCAGTAAGCCTTGCCTAGTTGCATGTGCCTGGGGCTTTTTCTGAAGCAGAAGTACCCTGAAGCAGCATCCTAAGGCAGAAATATGGTCAGTCCAGTCTCTCCCAGTGGACAGCCTTTTTGATCCTGGGCTCTGAACTGCTGCATGTATCATATCAGACTGTAGTTTTCCCATAAACATGACTGACGGTCTTCTTGCCCAAATCAGCACTAACAAATAATGAGGGAGTAGATGTGACCTTTCCAGTTCTGATTGCAACGTGCTTTCTAAAAAGGAAAGGTATATACAACATTAAACTTCTTTCGCTTTTCCAGATCCTAAACTTTGCCAAAAGACTTAGTTATTGTTGGAGAGGCAGCCAGGATGCTAGGCGGCATGTGAATCTCAGGTAAATTGGCAAACTCTCCAACAAAAAAAGGCAGCATTCACAATGCTCATGGTAACATGACCATATTGAATCATCCGGTTCATTGCTTGAGATACTTAAATTAGTTTGTAGAATTTGTACTGAGAGAGGATTAAGCCCTGAGAGCTCAATGGAAGAGAAGTTGCTTTGCAACAGTTTTCATTTTGCAGATCAGTTCTAAGAAAAAAACCCAAGGCTCCTAGTAGAACAACATTGCTAAAATTATTTTCTATTTTGAGCATGCGTTTAAACTAATCCTTTTGTTCCATTCAGAGCTCATCCGGTGATGCAGTGCTCCCTTTTTTAGTTCTCAGAATTGTTACCCACAGCTAATCTATGCTCATATTTAAGCCTCTAGAGCTTATACCCCTTTAGGTGGACATCTCTGATTTCAACTGAGTGAACTGGACTCTGTGAAAATCTAAGTGAATGGAAAGAACAAGGCGCTTATGACAAGGCATCTTGTAGGACATGCAGTTAGCAGGAAAGCATGAAGCATTTACAAAGAGTACGCAAAATCATTGCTGTTCTAATTTTTCTATGGGCCCCCAGTGGTTTGGGCCACTTCATGAGAATAAACTCTCGCAGATGCTTCTAAGTCTTCCTTATATTCCTTGAAACAGCATACTGCTTGTTTCACAGTGGGTAACTATCATCATCTACAAATTGCTGTAATCTGATCTTGATTGCTATGCCTAAAACATGAAAAGTCCTTTAAAACAAAAAAGTGCACATATTTTTTGGTTGGGGGCTAGATTCTTTTCTTATATGACTACACCACCCACTCTCTTTCCATCTTTTGCATAAGATCATTGCTTTAAATTGTCTCTCCAAGTGAGACTTTAATTTCTCAATTCCTCTGTATGACCCCACTCTTTCAGTGTGTGGCCGTAGCTCCTGGCTATATCCTGCAGCATTTCACCATTTATCCCTCATAGAGTCATAGAATCATAGAATAGTTAGGGCTGGAAAGGACCTTAAGATCATCTAATTCCAATCCCCCTGCCATGAACAGGGACACCTCACACTAAACCATGCCACCCAAGGCTATGTCCAACCTGGCCTTGAACACCACCAGTGATGGAGCAT
>JAOEHY010015216.1:10899-30191 GCA_025447955.1 Psilopsiagon aurifrons
CATGTCCTTTTTATGTTGAGGACACCAGAACTGCACACAATACTTCAAGTGAGGTCTCACAAGAGCAGAGTAGAGGGTCAGGATCACCTCCCTTGACCTGCTGTTCATGCTCCTTTTGATGCAGCCCAGGATGCTGTTGGCTTTCTGGGCTGCAAGAGCACACTGCAGGCTCACGTTCATTTTTCCATACGACACTGTCATTTAAAAATAAAAGCTGGAACAACCCCTGGCTTCTGACTCCTTTACTGTTCTCTCCAGGTGTTGACTTGCTTCCTATTTAGCTGATGCCGCAGCTCACAGAGACACAATTTCAGCTTTTAGGAATAAGCAGGATAACACTATATTTCCAAGAAGCAATAATCTGTGTTTTGGTATCACTCATCAGAAAAAGTGATGAGAGCAGTGTTAGCAATCGCATATTGTCAGCTAAGGGCATGCTGACATTCTTATTATTCCATGAGGTCTTCTCATATTCCCTAAAATTCTCATATTCCCTAAACAGTTGAAGTCCTTTCCTGATAGGCTTCTAAAGAGGGTTTATGGGAAAGCTTACTTTGTTATTATATCTCTGATCAGCTGAGACCCACAGCTGCAATTTCTCTCACTGGTTCCACCAAATGTCTACATACAGATATCAGATGAACCACAGCAGGAAAACAAGAGCCAGCAACATGCACAAAGGATTGCCTTCTTGTCATCTATAGATGTCTAGTATAGGTACTGCCATCAAGACTGTGCTTGTTTAAGATCAGATCAGGGTTGAAGACCATCTGATTGTATCCTAGCCTAAGGAAGACCAGAATGATCTTTAAACTACAGCCTTCAGAGCAACATTTGTGTCATCTGTGTTAGGAAAAATGACTGATGTGGACAGTAACAAGTCTTAGAAAATTCGAACCAGCTTGGGGTAAGCCCTTTGGTAATGAAGCTGTTTCTTACAGTGAGCATAAAAGTAAAAAGAAGGCATCAACCCAGACTTCCCTGTGTAAAAGTTTTGGTATTAGTACGACCAAGGGAATATCCTACTCATTTTGAGAATAGCTATAGCTTATGCTAGATATAGCACTTCATGTGCTCATTATGATACATACTTTTCTGTTGCTAAAAATTGTTAAAAACAAACAAACAAACAAATTAACACTACACATCTGTAATGTCATGAAAGAAACAGGAAATGCAGTACTGAAGATTCAGCTGAAGTTGAGTAATTGATATCTATTTAGAATAATGCAGAAAAGATTTTTTTTCTTTAATGCATAGTGACTAACTGTATTCAGATAATAAGTGCATGATTAAAAGGCTCAAAACAGGATATATTCAAAATCCCATGCTTCATGAATATATAAGCTTGGAAACTTTTAAAAACTCCATAAGACGTTTTAGTAATAATAATGTTCAGCAGGAACACTTGGAGAAACACAAATTATGGTTAATTGCTTGAAAAGGATCTTCATATCATATCCTGTAGTAAGTCCAGTATCTTAAAACTGGTATCTGTTTGTATGCACATAATTAGATGTCTGTGTGTGGAAGTAAGTACATAGGTACCTGTATTATTATGAGAAGTGACCTATTTCTTTCCTTCATATAGGTTTTGGGCTGCAGTTGCATCTAATTTATTGTAAATTACTGTGAGTTATTATTTAACTTTCATCCATTATATCTGCTTTGGCTAGCGCTATCAGATGCCACTGCTTTTATGGCTGCTACAGATACTATAAAGATCCTTCACTCTCCAGAAAATAGCTCTGTTTTGGATTTCTAAGGGGTAGAAAAAGGCTTTTAAAAGTTACTGACATCTGTTTCAGCATGTACATATCTAGCTTCACAGACTTTCCTCCTTTACTAGTGAAGACACTATTTAAAAATATAGATACATTTGATGAGAACACAGTAACTTAGATTTTCCTGCCACAGAGTAGAAGTTCAGTTCTGCATGTTTTCCTCTTTTTATAAAGCTATAAAAAGTAAAGGTGAGAATAATTAATATTTTTTCCTTCCAGTTTTGAACAAAGGCAAATCAGAGTATTTTAAAAATTATAATATTCAGTGCATATATTGACATAACCACAGATTCATGTAGTACAAAAGCAGTACTTGGAGAACTCGGAGAGATTCTAATGTAGGACCAGAAAATACTAGAATTTGAAAAGATAGGAAACAATCTCTTCCTCTGTGTATTTTTTTGTTGTTTTGTTTTGTTTTTTCCTTCTGAAAAGGAGGCATCTTCACTTGCATACCTTTTTTTTGCCTGATACAGTCTGGAGCAGAAAAAACATATTCCTCATCAGGATGTTTATTTGCCATTTTTTGTCTTCCTCCTCAACATGATGCAGGAATTTTTGATAATTTTCATTGCCTGTCACTGATGATTTTACCATAAGAATGAGTGGGTGCGATTTGCTCTTCTCAGGTGTGTCTGTTTCAGTCACCTGCCCTTAGAATACCTCTTAACTAGCCATTTATTTTGAGATATATTAATATCTTTTGTAGGGTCAAACGTATAATCGTTTTTTCCATTCTGGAAGAAGTTGTCTACATACAGTGGAATTTTTCCCTCTAAATATTTCTGCTGGAATTTAACATAGACCCTGAAACAATTGTTCTGAGCATTTAATGGAGAAAGTAAGCACCTGAATGTTACAGAATGCCTGGCAAGAGGAGATGGACATCATCTGAAATTCAGAACTGATGAAATAACAATCACTGCCTGGTTTTGGTGAGATTGTGGGTATCAACTACCCTCCCCTCAAATCCAAACCCCAGAGGCCAGCTCTCTCGTTATGCAATCAGTGGGAAGACTCCAATTGACTTCAGTGGAATGGAAGACCACTCCAGTAAATTTCTAAGATTTAAATAATCTAGATAGCTCTTTTCCTTCAGCTGCATCACTGCTGAGCCCACCCCTAGACACACCAGGCTGCCTTGCGCCCAAGGGTGGCTGGTTTCTACCTGTACTCAGGTTTTACATGAGTCACTTCAGAAGTATGTTACTGGGGGACACAGGGAAAAATCTTGCAACAGCTGAACACTGAGAGCAAAAGAAAATGGTGGTTTCACAGAAACTTAGTGTCTGAGGAAACAGCTGCGTGTGATTCCTGTTGTCGGGGTATAATGCTCTGTCCCTGATGCCAAAGCATCTTCTGTCATTTACTTCAGAGGGTGCAGGACCAAACAGATGGGCTATGAGTTGGAGTTCAGCCCTTGTCCAGATCCACTGGTTTGTAAGAGTTATATGATGACTGATAGGGAGTTTCTCTGGTGGAAGGGCAGTGCATCATTGCTCATTTGGGATCTCACATATCCATCTCTTGTGAGCTGTGGCACAGCCCCCCTGTGGTGGGTGTCCACATTCCAAGGCTGATCTTGTGCTCTGTGTGTGGTAAACCTGTCCATCTGTGGGTGCAGCAAGAACATGCAGAGCTCAGTGGAGTAATGCAACTCCAGGCAGGCCAGAAAGGCTGAAATCCATCCGCCAGTGATGATGCTGTGGATTGGGTGATGTACGACAAAGCAGAGCCCGCTGTGCTAATGGCCTCTGCAGGGTCATCTGTTTTGCGGTTGTGTGCCAAAGCTTCACTTTTTCTTGTGTACATGTATTTTCTCTTGTTTTTCATTTGTGACTCTTCTGAGCAAAAGAGCTATAGAAAGGCCTACCGATGATATCCCTTAACAGAATAGATCAGCACATCTTCCAGACATGGAAGTGGGCATATTTCGTCAGTGCATTTTAATTTCATGCTCATCCATTAGATAAGAAAAAGAAGCTATTTATAACTTTTGCATAAAATCCATATTTGTTTTTATCTCTGTCAAAGAAAAGTATTTTGTTCTTATTGGGGATTACTGAAGGTTTTGATAATACCCAGCACAATTTGAGCTCTTACTTGTAAGAATAAGGCAATATAAACATACATACACAAAGGCAAATAGATGTGGTTTGTCCTGTCCTGCAGAAAACATTACAGGTAAATGATCATAGCTGCAAGAGGGGAATGACTGGACCCAGTGAGCCAGTGAGTTCAGTGAGCTCTGCTTAGAAAGAGATTTCAAATACTTTTTCCTCAGTTTGTTTCTTTTTTTTTACTTCTCAGATGACGAAAATCTCAGCCACACACTCAGCTTTCTCTTGGTGCTGGCGATTTCACTGCTTATTTCAGGCTCTAGCATGATAACGTCACTTCTGCATGGTTCCAGGAGAGCTGAAGTAAATACTCCCATGCAGTGCTCTGAGAGCCCACATACAGTGGCTCATGCTTGTTCTGCCAACAGAGCTGTTTCATCCCAGACACTATATTGTCTGCATAAATAAACTGTAACAGGAATTCATACACCAGCCATTCGTCAGAGATTTTATTTCTATTTTTGCAGCATGCAGTAATTATTTCCTCATAGGGAAGCTGATTCCGCTTATATGGACTTTTCTCGAGATGGAGCATCTTTTCTGTACTTTTCTTATACTTGTTATAAAGCAAGATTATTCATCTCTAAATTTATAGCATCTAGACATGTTCCCACTTGCAGCACCCAGACAGTTATTCTTCACTTTGCTCTTCACAAACCCCATTTAAAACCCCCCAAAAACTAACATTTCCTTTTTGAAAATGACCAGAGTCTTTCTTTTTCATCATATATAACAGCTTTTTCATCTCATGGCATTCCAAATCCATGTTTTCCTTGCCAAAATACAGGTGCCTATTTGGACTTGTTTGTTCCTTTTGGTATATGCTCCTATGACTACATTTGTGGCCAAAGTCTAATAAACTCCTAGGAAATAAAACGTGCATTTAATTAGTCAAATAACATGAACATATATAAGTGCTTGCACCTTTAATTTATAGAACCTTGTGAAACTTGTGATAAACCTTGTTTCTGGGCTTTGCTTTCAAACTTCATGAGGTTAATCAATGCTCTGATTTCTTGAAGCTACATTGTCCTGCACTGACAAGCTGATGCTGCAGATCTTTCAGGCTTTTTCCATGTGGGGTAGAGGAAATCTTTATGTTGAAGAGAGAACGTGCTGAAATCTCATTTTCTGTGCACTGCGACCTTATAGCTCACTGTTCTGGTGAAGGCATAGGAAATTGCTGGTAGATTTAGGTTAGATATTAGGAAAAACGTCTTCACTATGAGGGTGGTGAGGCACTGGCACAGGCTGCCTGGAGAAGTTGTGGCTGCCCCATCCCTGGCAGTGTTCAAGGCCAGATTGGATGGGGCTTTGAGCAACCTGATCTAGTGGAAGGTGTTCCTGCCTATGGCAGTGGTGTTGGAACTGGATGATGTTTAATGTCCCTTTCAACTGTAATGTTCTATGATTCTATAAATACGGGAGTGAAAAGACTCACTAAAGTTGGAGCAAGTAAGTGAAGAAAGGTTCTCATTCCATCACTTCTGACCAGGACTAAATCTATCCTCTGATTTGTCTGCATGTTCAACATGTAGTACTCACACTCATGTTTGTACCTATCTTCAGAGAAGAAGTGATAGTCTTCAGCTCTGCTGTCCATGGCTGCAATACAGCCTCCTTTGGACATATGGCAAGCCCAGGGTTAATTTCAGATTGCTCCATGTTATGGCACAAGCCTTTCTGTCACACAATTGACCTGGAATTGTGCAGTTTAAAGGTAGGAGCAATAACATCACTGAGAAGGGACATTCCAAAGCAGGGCAGCTTGATTCTGTCAATAGTCCAGTAATCACTGGGCAAAAGCAGTGCAATGGGTCAAGTCTAATGCCAGTCCAGGATGAGTCAGCAGGTCAGGGTCGGAGAGGGAAGCTAAGGACAGGCCCACACAGAGACATAGCTCGAGGCTGCAGCAAAGGGCTGTGGGTACATGGAGCACCCCTCAGCCATAATGGGAGGACCAACAGAGATCAGTCAAGGTCAGTAAGTCCTGCTGGTATGCCCAAGGCCCCAGCACCTGTGTGCAGTGCTCAGTTGAGGACATGGGTTTCAGCCCTTGACTGCAGATGAGTAGCCTGTGAGACTGAAGAGTTTGTGATCTCAGAAACTGTTGACTAAGTTCAGTTATTAAATCATTTGACCTTGAGTCCTTGATATTAAGCCAATGGGTGATTGAGGGGGAAACGAAGCTTTGTGAAATCAGATGCAATCAGCCTCTGCCTTCTTTCTGGTCAGCAAAATCTTTTCTGCCATGAGACAGAGAAAGACTTCACAGGCTAGTGCTGGTTTTCACATGGCTTTGTCATGCTCCTGGCTACCAGAACCATCTTGTTACCTAAGTTTTGACTTTCATATTCTCCCTGCAATGGCCAATGTATTGAAATATTTTTGGAAATTTAGGTGGAGGGATAGAAAAAAGAAAAAGAAAAAAAAAAAAGATGGTACCAGAAAAATAAAAATGGGGAAGGAAGAAAATGATCAGGGAAACTGGGAGCTCATTTGCCTTCTGCTAGACACCAACTAAAAGCTTCTAAAGTGTTAGACCACATATTTTCAGATGTGCCTGGGATCACTGTCTACTGATTCTGCTGATCACCTACTTTTTAGCTGTGATATTGACTCTAAGACTGAATGCCTGCTCTAGCAAATTCGGTAGTCAAGGCAAAATACTTCACCTGCTGTAGTTAAATCTCATGATTTTTTAAGCCAGTCTCCTGATTTTCAGAGCCTGACTCATGGTTTCTGTGGAAAGCTTTGGCTTGGCAAATACTGAAAGCAGTGGGAGTATTTGCAGCTTGAAGACACTGTTCAGCAAGAGGAAGGGTGGAGGAATCTGCCCCTCAGCAATTAGTAGACTCGCTTTCTACGAAAGGACGTGTCATTTGGTGGGTTATTTTAGCATGCTGTACAGATGCAGATTATTTTTTAGAATTTTTAATTGGTGATACCATAGCAACTTTATACAATGAAAAATAGTCCAGGCCAGATTGTGCCTGACAACCACCCGCCTGTTTGGGGGTGGCATAAAGCTGTACCGACCGAGGAGGACTTTGAGAGGCTCTTGATGCTCCGAGTTTCAGTGTGGAAGGCTGTTAGGTAGATGGAATGGGGTCATAACCCCACAGCTAGAGGGGCCAGGTCCGTTGTCTTGTCACCCTGCAGGCCTTCTTGTGTCTTTTGGGATTAGTTGAGATGCTGCTGCTAAAACCCAAAAGTGCCAGAAAATTATTTAGTTTCCAGGGTACTGATAGATTTTTACCTTGAGAATCTGAGACGGGCAAGTGTCTGAAGTAGTGCAGGGCAGAAATAACAGATTGGTTTGTTTCTAGGACTACTAATGCTACTGCACTCAATAGTTTTCTTTCACTGATCAGTGAGAACTATTCTTTCACTCTATGCATTCGTTTAAAATATTGCCTACCCTTTAAGGGATAAAAATCTAGATGAGAGGATAAAAAGCAGTGCTGGCCCCACTTACCTTGGTATCAGACTAACAGTGAGGGGCAGAGAAGAATGTCACATCACTATTGTGACTTAAGTTCTTTGGTGTTCTCTTCATAGCCAGAGGACTTCATATCGGAAGCCGGAGATGTTCATACCTGAACATCACATCAGGTGTGAGTAGATTAAGTAGAACTCAAGTGAAATAAAGAGGCCACTGCACTCAGTGTAGCCTTGTGCTCTCATGCATGAAGTCTTCACCTCTCTGTCATGTGTAAGACATATATATGTGTGTATGTATATGACTGTGAGATGTTTTGAAATCATTGATAGAGATGAAAATGAACTGTGCTTGACTAGGTGAGTAGGCTAGGGAGCAGCATAAAGAGACTAAATGTATGACGTGGACAGAATGGATGCAAGTTTAAGGGAGTATATGAAAGTGAAGCACCTTGGCTGAAAGATGGAGAATAGATGAATTATGAAAACATTGTGGTTTCCAGCCCACCTAGGAAAGATGGAGAGCAGATAATGAATTTCACTGGGAAACAGTAGTGGGGAAAAAGACTTGGGGAGGCAGGAAACTTTCAGAGGAGAGAGATGTGACCTTTACACCGTGATAGGTAGTTAGGATAAGAGAAGATCGAAGCAGTGCTGAGTATGCATGTATTGTGGACACATGTTAGAGCAAAGGCTGTCCCTTAGTGAATTTAAAGTCTTTACCTGGAGACAAAATTCAATGCGTGATTAAATTGCACCAAACGTGTGGAAAATGGTGACTCTGGAGGTGGAATATAGTAACAAGAGAGAGATGGATTTCACAAGCTGTGCAGAAGCTGTGCAGAAGCTTGAATGGAGAGAACTGAGACTGATCCTGGTAATGGAGACATGAGGACATTATCTGACAAACACACATTTCCCCCTTTCTGTATAGAAGAAAAAGGAGAGGCATGGAAAGGTCACTTACTTGACTTACTAATAACAAACCTCCTGCAAGGCCTCCAGCAGCTATCTTGCACACAAACAGGTGTATGGGAAAGAGGTTTGAAGAAAAAGCAAGTCCAACATTTGAGAGCTGTCTGCTTCATCCCATGTAGATTCACAGAATAGCTAACAAAGAACATCACTGTGCTAAATACTTATGCTCAAATGTTTTCCTACTCTTGTGGGTAGCCCTATGTCCCTGGTCATTCCCTAGAGATGTGCACAAATTGACTTCAAAAACACAGTAGAAGAGGAATGTTGTTAGTATCCCTTTATTCAAACCATTTCCCATGGGATTTTCAATGGAAGAAAGCATCTGACTGTGGGAAATTAAACATTGTGAAGCTATGAGCACAATTTTTCATGAGCTAATGTTATCACAGTAGAACAACACCTTAAAATGTACCCAGGAGTCTTTTAATAATATTTGTAAATGGATTTTTCCTTTGAAGGTGGCCGAATGTACTGTGTCTGTGTATATGTACGTTATTATTAATCTATAAAAATTTAGCAGTAATTATCAACTTGAAAAAATCTACCAAAGACTAATTGGATGTATTTTTGTTGGTTTCTGCTGCCTATGAAAATGAAGTTCTGCATTTAGAATTGTGGTCTATGAATCATGGAAGCATTTCTTTTTTAATTAAGGTGATATTAAACACTGATCCCAGTTTGCCAATGTGGTCAATGAATATATCACTGCTGGAATATTGCAATTTGAAAGTATGGTGGTGATCACCTATTTTTCAGAACGCATTTGTAATAATGAGCTGAATTTTTCTCTCAACATTAAATTGCTTTTAATGAGAAGATAAATAGGAAATAAATACCATGAAGCCAAAGCTTATGTATTTACTTCTGCATAATGCTGTACTCTCCAAATATCTTCTCTTATTAAACCATAGATGATCTTAGTTTGGCTGAAATCTTTGTATCAGTTTATGATAAGAGATTACCAGAATGTTACCATTTTTTGAAGAATGGTATCTCTTCATCTTTCATAAATACTAATTAAACAACTCAGGCTTACGTCAGTGCCAAGATTCATGTCAGCAGTTAGTGCAACTTGTTATTGTAAGATTAGTTCTGACACATTCCTTCCAGCACAGCAAGCAGTGGGATCCTTTGCAACACTGGGAAGAATTCATCTCTCAAGAGACTGCCAGTAGTTATCCAATAGGAAGGAAGACTGCTTTCTTTAACAAGATTAAAAACTCTCTGCTGACATACTCCCTAACTGAATCATCTCAAACTGTCTCACCACGCAGAAGGAATGTACGTATCACTCATCACACAGTCTTCTCCCTCTACGACACTCTTTGGGCATTTGTATTATAACATCTATACACTGTGCCTGATACATGGTTGTGGGGCTGGTTTAAGGAGCATTCTTTGGTCTGGTCAGGGATCATTCATAAGTGTAATAATTGGCAATGATTTCTTGACAACAAGAACACTGAAAGAAGCTTGCTCCTTTGAGCAATTACTTGTGAAAGAGATGGGAGGGAGAGAAATGACCTTATTCTGTTCAGCTGGCATGTACACTGCTGATTTAGGGGCATTCACTGGGCTCTGCTTAAAGGGGTGCTGGTAGTGGTGTCTAAATGTTACCGTTTGAGTTAGCTAAGATGTCATTAATTCAGTGCTCAATAGAAAACTAAGTAGAGAAGATGAACAGAAAAGCTAAAAATACACTTTAAACTGAGCACACATAGTATCAACAAATACAAGGAGAATTTGGGAAGTAATGCCATCTCATGCACCTTGCAGAATTCGTAGCATAATCACTGTCCAACACAGAAATGTTATGCCAGCGTGCAAACACTGGTATTTTAAGAGCTGTGTAAAATGTTCCATCTCCTTAGTAGAGCTCATCCTCAAAAGAATTGCTTGAATTGTTCAGATTCACAGGGGTTCTGTTGCAATGCCTTTTGGGTATCATTTCATTTTACTCTGAATGCTTGTGAAGTTGTGGAGTATGGTGACAGGGAGATACAGATAGACAATGCTTCAACGCAATACAGAGACCGCTTGCCCAGCAGCGCACTGTGAACCAGTATTCTGTCTTGTTTCACAACATGTTAAGACCCAGATTTTTCAGAATGGTGTAATCATTTATGCTTCCATTTGGCAAATGCTATTGCTATGAGTGTGTGCACAAATTTAATAAAATGTAAACTTAAGCGATGGCATACGTGTGTAATTTGGGCCTGTGTGCCTAAAGTGAATAGTGAACTCACTAAAAGTTGGATTTTAATATTGTGGTTCTGAAAACAACTCTAGCCTGAAAACTTGGATCCTCACAAGAACTGGGGCATACATTAGCATTACTGTCTATGCTATGTACTTTTCTCTCTTTAAATTTATTTTTTCCTTGATGAGATACCATTTATTTTGAAAAGTCACTGAGCATCTGCAATTAGAAAGTTATTAATTAAGTAAGCTTTCTTTATCCTCCTGTTTGCTACACTGACTTGAAGTGAGTATGTGAAGCTTTGCTCTCAGTTTGGTAGCTAATGATGAGTTTGGAACTCAGTATTATTCTGAAGAAGAAAATCATTGCAATAGAAAGTGGTCTGACTGACCCAGGAGTCGCATCAGATTATACCATGCTAGCAAGTGCATTAAAACCCTGTGATCTGTAATCAAGCGCTACTTGGAATCAAGTGTATCATTCAGATACTGTCTTGGGCCATGTGTCTTAATGTATGCTGGAAAATAAGCAGTTAAGATCAAATGCCAAGGCATGTGTCTTCCAGGTGGTGTCTGTGTGATGCTGTTCTGAACATGATAGTGCGAGGAAAAGAGATATACACACAAGAGATGATAGAACAATTTTTAATTTCTGTCTTCATGATATACTTCACATCAAGTGGGAGAACAAGGCATCTGTACAGAAAGCAAAGCTGTGAAGCATGATGGCACTTTTGCTTTGTCACGTGTGCTGCATAAATGATGGATTAGTCTAAGCAGTGTCTTATCTGAAGAACCTAAGCCTGCACAACTGCTAGTAGGCTGGGCAGGCACTGGACTCAGACAGATGCATGAAAGCCTTGAGTTTTCTAAACATCCCAAACTGGAGGGTGCTTCTTAGCAACAGCGCATGAAGTGAGCAGACATACAGTGGTCCTGACTGGGTGCATCAATCATCATCTTTGTTATTATCCATCCAAAATGGAGGGGTGCTGTGATAATCTCTGCTGTTTTTAAATCTGCAAATGTGGAAGGAAGCTATATCACAAACAAGACTCATTTGTTTTGGGGATTTTTTGATGAAACATTCTGGATTCCAAGGCTAACTAGAACAGGTTTTAGGAAAGGTTTCAAATATTATCATGAAGGGCACCTGCACAGTTTTGGGTTTTGTTTTCTTTTAAGGTAGAGAGAAATGATTTTAGTCTATTCTCAGGTGATATTAACACTCAAACCAGGAACTCATACTGCATTAACACATGTGGCACTGCCACTGGAGACAAACGTAATTGAGGACACATTTTTAAACTCTAAGAATTATCCAGAGATTTTAATTTGTTTATTTCTTTGATTTGTTTACTCTGAGATCTGCATATTGTAGCTTAGACAGCACATCTTTACATGCAGAATAATATCCCAAGGGTAGGGGAGGGAGGGTGCTAAGGAAGGCTCTTATATCAAAGGAAAAGGGCATAAAAAAGAGAAATTAGTCTCATTAATGTGGGCAAAGAGGTGGGAAAATTAATGATGACTCAGAAACTGCTGAGGTAAACTTTGAAGTTTCTTCCTTCAGGCGTTTTAGAGTTGTGGATGTACAAACATTTTGCGTAGAACATATGGAAGGAACGAAGCTTTTATTTCCACTTGCATAACTCAAAAACTGTTGAGTTTAGGGCAGAATAAAAAAAAAAGGAAAAAGGAAAAAGGAAAAGAACAAACAAGTATGGCTGAGACCAAGCATGAAACATTTACACTTGCAATAAATAATTTGGTGTATTTTGTTAGAATATCTTAGAAGGAGTTGTGAGTAACTGGGAAGGAGAATCTGAATGAGAAGCAGGTTGCCACCTTCACGGATAACTAACTACATATGGGCACAGATATAAGGTATTTGGTGCATGCAAGTTCCTCAATTTCAACTTAAGGAGTATGAGTTATTCTGTCCTTATGCTTAAATTAACTGCAGTTTCAAATGCATAATGCACGTATTCTGTAATACTGGGATGGTAATATCAGAGTGCTTTTTAAAGTGTATACTGCTGTTTATTCTGTTCACTATATTGTTGACAGGTATTCAAACTGCTGACTGTTACTGAAAGCTGACAAAATAACTGGACTTCTACTGGAAAGAAATAATTAATTCTTTCCCCGAAGCAGAGATTGTTGTTAACCATTCCAGAACGGTGACTGTTAAAGCATCCAGTCTCAGAGATACTCTAATGAAGACAGAAGGTTTATATAGGCTGGGCTAGTCCCCATGGTAACAGCCTTTCTACTGGGTTACCATAGGAATTGTCAAAGCCTTTGTAAGCCTCCCTTAATAGAGCATATACGCTTTCCAGGCAGACTGGAATATCTGCTAGAGGATACACCTCCTGTTGTTAAATATAAATATAAACAGATTTTGTTTTGGAGTGGTACTCATCTCTGTTTAACTAGCTATGCTACTCTTTACGTTAGAGTTATATTAAACATTGGAGTCACCTGTGATGCAGGAAAACATGTGAGAACTGAATGGTTTCACTAACAAGACAACCCATATATGTTTGTACCCAGACTGCAGGGAACTGCAGGCATAAATACTCTTCTATACAGTAGCCCAAACCTCACAGTACATTGCCCTTTCACCTTCCAGTGGACATTGCAGAGCTTTACTCAGTCTGAAGCTTTGCTGGACAGAAGTTGTATAACAGGAAACAAACAAGCAAGAATTGGAGCCAAAGGAAACAAACAGAATCCTCAGCTGAACGAAACAAGCAGAAATCAAGCCAGTGAGTGACTTCAGCACTGTAAGTCTTTTAAGACAGTTATTGTTTTGAACTTCTAAATAATGTTTCTTGAAACTGTTACCTGGGCACAGAAGTAGTAGTTTCTTTTTCAACTAGTCAGGAATTGCAGTTTCACATCCTTGATCCTGGCCTTTGTAAGAACAGGGAAGTACAGCGGAGAGCTGCAGGTTTGAGGGAACCATGCACCTACTTGCTGGGCTTGTCACCACGGGCTTCATTTTATTCAGAAGACCTTTACAAATGAAAAATTTTAATGTAATTTTGGTTCTGTTTAAGCTCCTAGGATTAGCACAGTGTTCTCCATACAGAGGAATGTCATTAATAAGAAGACTTACTAAGGAAATCTAGCCAACATCTTTAGGGCATGTTATTTTTCCAAACAAATGCTAGCTACAAGGCTTTTCTACTGTAAAGCTGACAGCATGATGATGTTTTTATATTCTACTTTCCAGATGGCTAAATTTCATTATACAGTTTGGTCTTATAAATCAGTGGAGCTGAATTGAAGGACACGGTCTTACAGGATGACAGTAGCAGACAATTTGGCCCTTGAGTTCCAGTTACCAAGATACCAGCTCCTACACATGTAAAGATCTCTGCAAAAAGCAGTGGGACTGCTTATGTGCTTTGGTTTGGCATGTGCTTCCTTGTCTTTCCAGAGCAAGAATTCTGTCTGGAGAAAACAAAGTTTTGGGAATTACCTGAAAATGCGTTTATTCTAAAATGGGTAATTAGAACTGCAGACATGAAAATTGCCATATATTGTGGTAAGCTTTCAAAGATGGTATGACAAGCAGTACATCATACATTATTCTTTTCCAGAGCTGGTAAAAAGGCAATTTATTTTTCCCAGGAAGATATTTGAATGAAGCCAGAAATGTTACTGATTTCACAAGTAGCAGAGGTACCATTATTAAGGATGTTTTGGACACCCTAGGCCAAAGATGATCTCTCTAGTTACCCAAAAGCAGGCAGTGAAATCTTGAGGATAGCAGTCATCTAGAAGCAATTTGTGAGATAGGGGTCTATTTACAGAGGATGAGAATAAAGAGATCCCATATTTTTGGTTCCATTTTATGAGCTGACAGAAATCACAAAGATGGTGTTTGGAGCAACAAGAGAGACAGGATCATGTAGGGTAGGGTGTAATAGTATGAGTGCTGTCTAATGTGCTCTCCCACTAAAAATGTAGAGTGCTTACTATTTTTGGAGGCCTGACTTCCCTAGCTGTGCATTATCTTGCCAGAGCGGATAGCTGCAGGACTACCTGAAATGAAGGTCTAAAAATAAAGCCATGACTAATTAATTATATGTTTCAACTAGTTATGTGTCCACCAAATGGAACAATGCAGCTTTAATCTCAGGCTTTTTATTCTTTGATATTCTTTGACCACAAGAACAAAAAATATGATGTAGCACAGATAAGATTCCTTAACTTACTATAATTATACAGCCTCTAAAAGGCCCTAAAATGGCTTTCTCTGTAGGCTTTCTGCGAGAGTGTGCTTAGTAGATGAACTGCTCCTTTTTGCCCTGCTCTTTGCCACTGGGAAGTCCCTACAGGCTTCATGCTGCAGAAACTATCACTGCAGCTTTTTGGAGGTGGGAAATCCACCTGTTTCATGACTCATGTTTTTGGGATTGTGTGTCTGCAGTTTTTCACACGTGTCAGGTCGTGAAGAAGCCATTGCACTCTTGCACTCACTGCAGCCTCCCAGTGAAGTAACCAATATGTTTTGTATGGTTTTGTGTTTGCATAAGAAATCACTCACAATCAAATTCTATTCTTGCACAAATCACGGCACTTGAACGACTTGCCTGGCCTGCAGGGCATACACTACACCTGCTCCATTACTGAAGTACTAAAATGGGTAGAGTTAGGGTGAAAATATTTGACAATTTTATAGCAATGGGTCTCATTCTAAACTTCATGTATAGACTATCTGCTGGCAGATGCACTGCCTTTCTCAGTGAGCAAGAAAGTGGGCATAGCATTTCTGTTCTGGAGGAGCATCTCTTTTCCAAAGGGAAATGTGGCATACCTGGGTTAAGAGGTAATGAGCAGGTGCCAGCACAGGGACAGCGCTGTTCTGCTGTATGTGTTGTGTGTGGTTGTCAGTAGATGATTCCTTCCACTTTCACCATGTGGTTCCTCACATGCCATGTGAGCTGTGTGGACTAGTAGGATTTTATGTTTCTTCCCTGCTCCCCACCACCTCTCATTTGCTTTTGCACTACTGCAAACTTTCGGCCCTGTGCTGGCACTTCCTCTCCTCATTGTGACCTAATGGCATTGTCCAGCTGCCCCCAGCATCTGCTGTACTGCAGAGGCACTGAGTAGCCACATGTGGTACAGCACTAGAGGAACCTACTCCCTTTGCTTCTGTGCCTGCACACATCTCATCAGACTGGTATGGCAGTGCCTTTTTGCCATCTTAAAGCCTTTGTATTCTGCTGATGTTGGCTGGATAAGTCAGGCCTGAGCTGGTTTAATGTTCATGGCTACTTTTTAACTTGAGGGAGAATACGTCTTAAACAAAGAAAAACAAAAACCAGCTGAACATGATTATCTCCCTGTTTGGAAAAGCCTGGGTAACCATCCCTAGGGTAACAAGGAAAAGAGGTCACTGAAGAAATACTGCAACCTACAGCATGAATGGGAGGAGGGCTGAGGTATCTGAAGCGTAGGAGCTGTTGATGAGGAAAACTGAAGGCTTTTTAAAGGAAAGAGAAATTGTGTCAATGAATTCTGCCTGCTGCATCATACCTTTCTGAAAAAGCTAAAGCACTGCAGCAGGAAAAGGCTCCAGGGGATACCTGCAGCTGCAACTTGCATGCGTAGGGGAAGTGATTAGCATTAGGTGCCGCTAAAGAAACTACATAGTGTTTTTCTTTTTGGAAGCGAAACATTAATGCCATGAATTAAGTGAAAAAGCAGGGAAGTAGCTTGTTTGTAGGTGTAAAGTCTCAACAGATTTAACATGGGGAGAGCAAAGACTAACTATCAAGAAAGCAGCACAGAAGGGTTCAAGGGAAGGGAGGTCTAAGGTCTTTTTAGTTTGTCCAAGATATTTCAGCAGCTCTGAGTGCAAATGTGCATAAGTTTATGATTTTTGTGGAAGTGTTCATGTGAATACACTCACTTGTACACTTGACTGAGATGCATGCTTGAAATCAGTTAATACTTATTAACTCAGTTCCTTCACTCAGTTAATGCCTTTTTTTTAAAATATTAAGAAATTACATGTATAAAGTATGAAGAAAGTAAAATGGATGTATGTGGTATGAGAGAAAGGGCAGCTAAGCTGTAGGCCAAACTCTAGTGTAAAGAGCCAGAGTACTGTGGTGCCAAAGGAGCTGTTGAATGGAACTGTGCCAGGAAAGACAGTGGAGAATTTACCCCGTACTTACAAAGATGATCTTTCTTTCTGCCCACAGTTAGTCTGTTAACAGCTTTCAAGATCACAGTAGGCATGAGGAAGAAATAATTTCAAACGATCCCAGAAATGCTGAGTTGAAAGCAAGGAAGTGAATGTTTATGAGAAACATTTATGAAAATACTAACTTTTGGCAATGCAGGCATCCCTTTTAAGCTGAATGGGAGGGGATATGGTTTAAAATCATAAGAATCCCCTTAAAAATTCATGCGAAGATACAGCTTAATGGGAGCAACACAGTACTGAAAAATATTCCTGAGAGTATTGGTTGCATCCTTGTTTCATATGTATAGGTTGAAATTAAAAAGCTGCTTAGTAGGAATGATAAAGAAGATATCACCTGAAAAATGTGCCTGCCCAGATCTGTCAGCACTTATTTATTTTATTATTAGTTGGTCAAATAATGATGCCCTAGTGAAATATTCCTTTCATTTTTTTCTTTGCTTTTCCCCTATGCTGGAAGCATTGACTGAGCAAGGAAAAATAAAATCAGAAATAACTGCAGTCCAGGGACTAAATATATGTGGATTGTGTATATTTATTGTCTATGGTGTGTATGATTTCTTTTCCAGAGGAGGAAAATATTACTAAGATCTAGAGAAGTTTCTGATATTGTCATTTCGACCTCTTTATTTTTCCTTCCCCCTCCCAAGATTATAAATGTTGTTTTTCTTCATTTTTCTATCCTAATATTTACATGTAGTGTTGGGGTTCCAGAATGGGGTTTTAAGAGACAATGTTAGACAAAACAAGAACACTTTAGGTTATTCATCGTGAAGACAATACAAAGACGTTGAGACTGTTAGCTCTCATATTTTGGAAAAGAGAAAAAAAAAGGCCTTGCTCTTTGGAAGACTTTATAACTTTTCATGTACATAAGCACATAATTTTCCAGATGCTTGCTTTTTGCCCTCAGCAGAACTGCTACGTGTCTGACTCTATGAGTCTGAGGATAGGCAGCAAAACCCCACCAAAGGTTATGTCTTGGAGCAATCACTTTATGTTATAACTTGTTACATGTTGTAAAAGATTTTCTGTGAATATTTATTTTTCTAACAGATTTCAGTTAAGCTTTTAACTTAAACATTTTAGAGTTCTTGTGCATTCCAATATATCTTATTTTCTTGATACTTCATAACCTGTAACACCATTTGTACATATGCCCCCCATACTCCTACTGCAAAGAGTTCTATTGAGATTTCCACCAGCAAGGAAACTTTTAAAACTGCTTTTTAGTTTTAATAGCTTGCGTTACTATATGTTGCAGTCCTGCACATTCTGAATGATAAACCCAAACACTGAGTTAGAAGAAGGGAAATCAGAGCATTTTGGTGTCTAAAATCAATTGCTTCCACCTTTTGTGAGTGCAAATTATGTATATGGGCCTTGAGATTGAAGTTATCGTCTTCTTCCTCCTGGACAAAGATCAATAAAATCTATTTTAATTGGGGATTTTGCTAGAAGAATGTGAGCAAATAAAGGAAAATAGATCTAGAACTGAATTTTCTAAACTAGACTGATATAACTGTTGCTAAATATAAAAATTCACTTCTTCAGTTTTCAGTTTGCCAGCATTAAAGCAGCACATTAGAAAGTCATGTGCACTTCAGCATCTGGCAGCCTGTGTTTTTGTGTTTCAGAACAATATCCTGACACACAATCATAATGAAACTATATCTCATATAAATGGTAGACATTTTTGGTCTCGGATACGCAATATTTCACCCAGTCTTATTATTTAGCACTAAAATATTATGGGCTGAGTTTCCTTTATATTTTTCTTCCTTTCTAAAATTCTGATTGTGCAAAAGAGCCTTGAAAGTGGTTGCAGATTTGGCAGGAGCTTTCATAGACATGGCAGTCTTGATGATTTCATAATGACTTTTAGTGCCCAATATGTGAATTATGAGAAACAGAAGATTGGTTCATTGACTGTTATTTCCTATTCTTGCCTCTGCTCATGCAATGTGGCTATGAAACATTTTCATATTGACACTATTGTGTTTTGCTTGCATTTTGCAATCATCTTCCATACGTGTAAATGGAGCAACAAGTGCAAGATTCCTGTGTTTTCAAACTTAGAATCATAGATTCCTAGAATAGTTAGGGTTGGAAAGGACCTTAAGATCATCCAGTTCCAACCCCCCTGCCATGGGTGAGGACACCACCCACTAAACCGTATCACCCAAGGCCCTGTCCAACCTGGCCTTGAATACTGTCAGCGATGGAGCATCCACAGCTTCCCTGGGCAACCCATTCCAGTGCCTCACCACCCTCACAGTAAAGAATTTCTTCCTCATAACCAACCTAAACTTCCCCTGTTAAAGCTTGAACCTGTTATCCCTTATCCTGTCACTACAGTCACTAATGAAGAGTCCCTCCCCAGCATCCCTATAGGCCCCCTTCAGATGTTGGAAGGCTGCTATGAGGTCTCCATGCAGCCTTCTCCTCTGCAGCCTGAAGAGCTCCAACTTTCTCATCCTATCTTCATACAGGAGGTGTTCCAGTCCCATGATCATCCTCGTGGCCCTCCTCTGGACTTGT
>JAOEHY010015216.1:30291-40809 GCA_025447955.1 Psilopsiagon aurifrons
ACCTATCAAATTGATGTCTCTCCAATTTAGAGACAAGGATGTCATGTGAGACAGTGTCAAATGCTTTGCACAAGTCCGGGTACATGACATCAACTGCTCTACCTCTGTCCATCAGTTCTGTAGCCCCATCATAGAAGGCCACTAAACTGTTCAGGCAGGATTTCCCCTTAGTGAAGCCATGCTGGCTGTCACCAAGCACCTGGTTGTTCTTTATGTGCCTCAGCATGGTTTCCAGGAGAATCCGCTCCAAGATTTTGCCAGGCACAGAGGTGAGGCTGACTGGGCTGTACTTCAAACCTTCCCAGACATGAAATTGCAAAATAGAATAGTATCATAAAGTAAGTAGGAAAACGTGAAGGTAAGGGAATGCGTGTAGACAAAAAAAAAATAAGTGAAGGCTTATGTTTTTTATTATATTACACATCACAAACACACACACTTTGTCAACAAACTCAGCCCTTTTGAGGTGAAGAGGACTTGAGTTACTCACACTTGTAGAACTACAAATGACTAGAGCATGCGTTCAAATGCAGGGTTGGCAGAGCACCACATAATAAATTCATGAATGCTATTCATAATACTTGTTGCAATTAGAGATTGGATGTATCCGTGATGAGTGACATTACCAGATGACATCAGGGGAAAATAAAAACTGTTCTGTCAATAATCTTGTTTTCTGTCTTTCTACTTGTTATTATAAAGTCAATATTAAGTCAGAAGTTTCCATCTAATAGGAGACAAGATTGCACGCCTATTACCTATGTGCTCTCTGAAACCTGTATCTCAGATAAAGCCATGTGTTTGCTGTATTCAGAATATTTACGTGTAGTGGTCACTACCGTGTATTCAGTTCTTCCTGTGTATCTGTTGAGTTATTTGGATCTGTAGAGGATCTTCTGAAATCCTGAATAAAATGGTGTACATGATGCAAAATTGTATGTAACTGAGAGGAGACAACACATGCTTTGCTTTATTTTCCTGTTTGGGTTCAGTTGTGACTAAAGTCTTCTACTCATGCCAGTTACAGTTCACAATATGCAAACAAGATATATCATGTAATGTGTCTTCAGTCTTACAGTTCCTGTGGGACTCTCCTGTTTGATACTGTCATACAACAATCTAAAATGTACTAGTCAAAAAGCATTTAAGACCTAGACAAGTGTGAAGTGGATCCACTAATGAGATTCCCTGTAAACATTCACCATTCAGTTTTCAATAGTGTGCTGCAGGAACCTTTGTGCCTAGGGGAAGGGCAGAGATCTTTACAGAGAGTCATCCTACTAAAGGAGGTGGGAGAAAAAAAGGCCTTATAAATTCTCTGCTGAGTTGAGTGGATAGGAATGGATTGCAATACTTCCTTGTCTGTTTTTTTAGACTTTATTAAACCAAAATGATTAAAATTCAAACACTGTAATAAGTTTCAAAAGTAGATCGCCTTTCAAATACTGATGTAAATACAAAAATCAATAGCAGCAAGTTGTGTAAATCCTGGTAAAACATATGTGATGCTTTAACATGGTTAACTGATTCCTGGTGTGCATTAGCAACCTTTCACATTCAATTCATAGCACTCTGGTAGCATGCTTTGAGACTGCTGTTTTGACATTTAAAAATATAATAGTTTAAAAGCACCCCATGAGGTACAGGATGTTTTTTCTCCCCAGGTTTGTTTTATTAGGTGATGAATATCCAAATATTTCATGTAACCATGCAATATTAAATGACCCATAATGGGACTAGATGCTACTTCTAGGTATGGTCTGGAGAAAAAAGAATGGATAAAAACTTTGTCTCAGAGGGAGCACAGGGAGAAACTACTCATCTGAGACATCCCCCTGGGAACAGTTCCTCTGCTTTTCCTCCTATTCTGCTTTTGTGATAAGGATATAGTGATATGATTTCACTTTAAAAAGGTCAGAATTTTTGACAGGCATCATGTCAGCTCAACAGGATGCATGCATGTATGATGGGTTGCCTGGGACAGAGCAGTGAGTCTATGCACTTGTCAGTAGAGGGGCTCAGAAATTTTGAGCAGAAGGTTTCTCAGAAAATGCCAATTAATTCAGTTGTAAATGTTCTGTGGGAATGTGTCAGGATTGACTATACTTTGTTTGTTTTGCTTTCAATCAAAACAAAGATTTTTGATAACTTTTTTATAATCTTGTCATGACAGAATGAATGTTTCATTTTGGAGCAACATTTCATTTGGGATTGTGTTTAATATTAAAAATTAGGCAAAAAAGTCAGACTCAAAACTTTTCATATAAGTTTATATTAAGTGAATTTAAAAAAAATTAAGTCCTAGGGGAAGCATTCAGTTTGCTTCAATTTAGAAGGGAGGAACTGTTAAGATTTCAGAATTTTCCAGGAAACAAAAATTTTACTTTCATGAAAAGTATCTGACAGAAGTCCATCAATCATTTAAAAATGAAAGCTTTACAGTTTTCAAAACAAATGAAACATATATTTAAATGAGTGAAAATTGTTTTTAAAAAAATATTTTGCATTCATCTCAATTTTGACAGATTAAAAAAAAAACATTGAATAATTTACTAAGTTACTTAAAATAATTTATTAAGTTACTTCAAATCAATATTTGAATGTTAGAGTCTTGTCACTGTGAACCACTGAGAACAGTCGGGTGCTTCTTCTTTCCCTTCCACCACATATCTACACTCATTGATGAGATTCCCCCCTAAACCTTCTCTGCTCCAGGTAGAAGAGTCACAGCTCTACTTGTACGAGATGCTCTAGTCCCTTTACCATCTCCACAACCCTTCACTGGACTTGTTCAACTAAAGCTAATCTCTCTCTTGTACTGGAGAGGCCAGAACTGGATGCAGTATTTCAGGCACAGACTCATATGTGTGGAGTAGAAAGAAAGGGTTACTTCCTTCAACCTGCTGACAATGCTCTCCTGATGCAGCCCTAAATGCCGTTGACTGCCTTTGCTGCTATAGTGTATTGGTGGCTTGCAATCAACTTGCCATCCACCAGGACCCCAAGGTCTTTCTCTCCAGAGCTCTTTTCCAGAAAGTCAGCCCCCAGTGTGACCTGGTGCATTGGTTTATTCCTCCCCATGAACAGGGCTTTACATTATCCTTTGCTGAACTTCATCAGGTTCTTCTCTGCCCAGATGTTCCAATTTTGTATTGTTTGAATTTGCGGAGGGTTTATTCTGCCCTAATGTCTAGGTCCTTAATGAAGAGATTTAGCAATATGTGCCCCAGTATTGACCTCTGGGGTACACCACTAGTGATTTGCCTCCAACTGGACTTTGTGCCATTGACCAGAACCCTCTGGGTTTGACTGTTCAGCCACTTTCAATCAACCTCACTGTCCACTTACCTAACCCATGCTATATCAGCTTGTCTGTAAGGTTGTTATAGAATACTGTCTCATAGGCCTTAATAAAGTGGAGGTAAACAACATTCATTACTCTTCCCATTATATGGCAAGGTAGTAATTTCTTTGTAGGAAGCTATCTGGTTGGTTAAGCATGACTTTCACAAGGCAGAACTACTCTAACTACTTCCAATCACCTTCTTGTCCTTCATGTGTTTGGAAATTGTTTCCAGAGTTAGTTGTTCCATCCCCTTCACAGGGACTGATGTGAGGCTGAACAGCCTGCAGTAGCCCAGAGCTTCCTTCTTGTTCTTGAAATGGCATTGGGTTTCTTCAGAGATAGGAGTGATTGTTGCTTTCTTTCATATCTCCTTTGCTTTCATATATTATGTTTTGAACGGACACTTTGTATTCCTATATTTATTAACTCCCTTACCTGATGCACAAGCAATGCTCTGAAGATCCTTGGCATATGTGGGCTCCTGCTCAAAGCAGCAGAGAGATTAAGAAACAGAATACTCACATAGGACACTGGAAGTGTCTTTATTCATCCTCCTCTTTTTGAGGCACATCTAGACCTTATTTCTATTACAAACTAGAGAAAGAGAGCCAGAGATGCAGGGCTTCTTTCTTTCCTCTTTAAAATGCAAAGAGTTCCCTTGCTTTGGTGGCAGAGGGAAATTACAATTCTGGAAGCATTTTCTTGCCACTTCTGATGGTGGCTGTTTCTCTGGCTGGCACCGTTAGGAGGCTGAACATCTTAGAAACAGTCTGGTGATTTGGGAGTGAGTTTGGATACGTGAGCCACTGAAATACACTGCCTCAAATTTCCTGCTGTTTTCTAGATCAGGAAGTATGCTGGACCTGTAGGTCTTCATGACCCAGCCTACGATTGACCTGGATTGTCTCCCTGGTTGGGCTTTAAGAACTACAGCAATAAAACTGACTTTAGCAAGATCCTATTGTATAACTGTTCTGTCAGGAGTTCAGTGACTTATGTAGCCCCAGAACAGCAAGGGCATTTTATTTCTGATAGAGACAAGTAATGAAGAGTTTGTTGCTTCCTTTAGTACTTTCACCTGCATGTTTGCTCTGAACCAATGTCAGCAATCTGGCTGAGGCTGAGGTCTTTGTGATAGGAAACAATATGTACTGCCTTGAAGTTGTAGAAAATTCATGCTCATGTGAAAACTTGTAAACATGCAGGATCAGAAGAGCGAAGAAATATCTGGATGAAACTGTAGAGATATAAGGATATCAAAAGCCAGAAATGTGTCCAGTAACACTGAGACATAATTTGTTGGTAATTTTTATTTAAATATCTGTGGGAAGATTGAGGAAGAAGAAAATGAGCTGAAAATAGAATTACCTTCTCTAGAGACCACCAGGCAAGATCAGAATAACGAAATATCCTAGATCAACTTATCTGGTGCTCAAATCCATGTAGTTCTTTTACCCATGGGGGAATTTTAAATAGGGGACATACATACACTGTGTAACAAACATTCAAACTTCATTCATTAAAGTGCAGTACTAATCTTTAAAGTGGATATGTGAGAATGACATCCAGGACCTCCATGTTTGTGGTCTCTCAAGGATCCCTGTATGAGATCGTTTCAGCTTATCAGTTAAAAGATGCTTCTTTACATCAGTCCACAAACTCAGCCTTATTCTCTTGAGGTAGTCTGAGTTTTTGGCTTATTAGGCACTGTCATGAGACTTTTCTCCCCATAATACCTTTGCAGCCTGAACTGTAGACAATTCTAAGTAATCAGAAAATGTATCTGTCTGTGAGGCAGAAGGAGAAATGAAAGCAATTTCTCACTTGATCTTGCTTTTTTTTGATCATCTGGGGCTCATTTTTCTATACCCTTAGCAACTCTGATCAACCTGAGCAATGGAGGGGACACAACTGAAGCATCCTCTTCGAACGTTGCATTGGAGAGAAGCTGATTTCTTGTCCCCTCCTTCTAAAACTCACAGCTTGAACCTAATAGTATGAAAAGCTGCCATGAGCAATGGTTTTGTGGAGAATGGTTGTGCAGTTTGAGGAAGAGAGATGGTGAATGACAAAGAAATCTTAATTCTAAGATACAGACCTCAGTTGTGTCATAAGAAGAAGGTGTTCAGGAGTGTACCAGGAAAGAGCCACAGTGTTGACATATGGTGTGGGAAATGAATTAAAATCAAGGAGCTTGCTCCTGATTCTACTGTGCATTCTGCTTGTAATACAGTCAGCTACTTGGGCCTTCTGTCTGTCAAAGACAGTGTAAGGCTGAGAAATGTAGGTGGGAAATCATAAGAGGAGATTCAGCATGGAGAAGCTCACAACAAAATTTCAGGCATATCTGTTAACTTGGAGGGAACAGGGAGAAAGGGAGAAAGAAAGCATCTAAAATAGAGTAGCCCTGGTTTAGGGTTGAGAAAGGTCACTTTCTAGAAGTACATACCACTCTAGGAAACATGCAACTGTTACTAGTGTAAGTAAAATAAACAAGTGAAAATGTGCTTGAATCTATCCCAAATTCGGATTTGCAAGATTTAGCTATGGTGTCCTGGTAATTAATTGTCCTCTTTATTTGCTAGACTGGCATACTCAGCCCCAGCAGCATGCCTGTATCTGACTTCTTGCCCTCTTTAAAGTGTGGTTTCTGTGGTTCCACAGGGAACAGGATTATCTGCTGGAATTAGTGTTACAGGTGGCTTCAGAAAGCATCTGTTCCCAGATCCCTCTTACATAGCTACCGTGGGTGTATAATTCTCCATACGTTACGAATACATACCCTGCATTTATCATCTTTAGAAAAAGTCAGCAAATCTGATTATAAAGATTTTATAAACTTGTGTATTTTTGGCCCCCAATATATAAGGCAAATTATTGCTCCCACCAGTCAAAATATGTATATGACACACATTAAAAAAGAAAAGATGTTTGTGAAATCCTCTCTTACCATCCCAGATCACATTTTTTGATATATGAAGTTGTGTAATTTTTGTACAACCCAAGAATGGCTCTTAGATATTTTATATATATTTATACATATATACATATATATATATGTATCATAGACTATATTGGAGTATCAAAGAGAAACCTTTCTAAGAAGACAAATTCTAGCAGTCTCCTTCATTCCAGAAAGCAGCAGCAACTCCTATGGTTTACTCAAAGGTTAGAAGGACATAAATTTTCTCTTTAGGAATTTAGGAGTAAATAGAAGGAAGTAGACTAGTCCTTAGCCTTCAGTAAATATCAGAGATGCCCCACATCATTTATTTCACATGTTATTTATGACAAGGCCATATCTTATATCTGCTGATACATTTGTGAAATGTGTTTAATGCATTAATACAATTAACACATTGTTGTCATTAAAATATAATTTAACAACTTGAGCTTGTCCAACAAAAGTAACATACTATATTGTTCCAAGTCTACAAAGCCCAGCAGAATTCTAAGCCAAATCACCTCAATTTTATGGTGTGCCCATTCTTTGCTGCTCTCTCCCTTTTTGCACATGATGGACTGTGCTTTCATAGTGGAGAAGGCTTGCACAGCCAAGGAGTCTGATATCTGTAGGCTTCCTTCATTAGTTGCAGAAATTGGAAGATGCACAAGGCAACTGTGGGAGGGTGGAAAACAAAGGTTCCTCTAAGAAAATTGGATGCTGTTAAGATAATTGAATTCTATTTGTTGTAGACATTCAAGAATTCCCTAAACCAAGTGGTTTATGCATGATCACTTCAAAGTTCTTCTGCTACTACTTTACACTCTTGTCTGGGGATGGGATGCAATCAGTAGAATCCTAATGTTGGATACATAAAATGCTACATATATATCACTAAGTGCTCTTCAAAATCCAAGTATGAGGCATCTCAAAATAGACATCCGTATTTCCTGCATGTTTTTGTCTTTAATTGCCCTTTGATTCTGCCGTCCCAGTGTAAACTGGGGGTAGTCAACCCTCTGTCCTCATAGAAATGTTGCAAATTTAAATTAGTTGACATTTTCAAGCATTAACTTTCACTCAGAAGCCTCAGTGATGAATACCGTTACTGAGATTAGGGGAAATTCCTTCCAAAATGTTGTAGATTTGCTCACTGACTGACTGAATGCCTGCTGGTTGACTTGAACTGAGGTAGAAATCCCGAAGAAAAACTGGTACAGAATTAACTAGTTTGCTTCTTCAGTGTTCTATGAGAGCGCAATGGAACTTAATTAAAGTTACATGGCGATTTTAATTCTGACATTACTTCTAAAAAATTTACTTTGCAAATATATTATCCTCTTATTGAAGATCTTTGATGCTTTATAGCACAACACAAACAATTTCATAAAGATTTATGTGCAGGAGTTTAAATTGCATTATGTGTAGTGACTGTCTCTTTTTCCTTACCTCAATTACACTCAAAAGCAATGACAACTAGTACTGTCATGCTCTTTAGGTCACATCCTGAAATGACATGTGGCCATTTCCCTCCTAGAAAACTGTGTTTATTGTGGATCAGCATCAGTTTCTGCAATATGCATGTAAACTACCGTTGGCATAAAGTTGTGCCAACATGTATGCAAAATGTTGTTTCCATAAACTTTTGCATGAATAGAACTTTGTAAGCAATTTTTCTTTTAAGGAAAATAGAAAACAATTTGCAATTTAAAGATCTAATGTGTTAAAGCAAACAAACAGAAAATAGAGCTGAAGTGATTTATTGAAACAAATTCCAGAAACTTTACCTTCAGTTCTCTTTTGCTCATCTGACATACCGAATCATATGTTTCACAGAGAATGAGAATTCCACCTACATCTTGTTAATATCTTTGTTTATCAGTATAGCCTCTTTATGACTCCAGTTCAACAGGGTATTCAGGACACAGTAACATTTAAGTAAACCAGTCAACTTTAATGACGTCAGTCATGGATGTACAAAGTATGCGCCTAAACACTGTGCTCTGGCCCATTTTGCTAACACATACACAGTGCTCCATTAACATACAAAATTTCAGTTACATAGAAGGTGGAGCAGCCGTTGCACATGTGCATTCCGATAAGAAGAAGTTAAATTTCTGATTCTCAAGTGTAAAGTGCACAATATAGGAAGATATCTATAAATGAATATTTTATGTGTAACAAATCTCCCCCCTCAGTGTGACTTAGTATTGGACCTTTGCTTCTGAAAAGAAGTAAAAGTGATATACTGAGCTAAGGATGAATCTGCTTTGTAAGAACAATGCTGATTTCACTCCCTCCTGTTCTCAAGAGTTTGATTTCAGTCTCCAGGAATACACCACATTTCAAATCCAATAAGGTAGCTTTTTCAACAGTGCATAGTTTGTATCATTATCTCATACATTGCAAAACAGATGCAGAATTTAGGAAGGCTCAGGGTTTTTTTGTGTGGAGAAATGCTGTCATGATACAAAAAATCATACAGGTTTCATTTGCATGCCAGGTAAAAGTTCTAGCAAGCAGAAAATGGAATTGAAATTTTCTGTACTGCCATTACATTGCCAGGAGCACAAAGATAGCTCTGTTACACCTGTGCGTGCTGTGTCACTTGTGGCATATCCCTTGCTGTAAAGGCCATAAACTCCCCTTCAGTGCTATTTTACAGAGATACGCTTTAGCTTAGCTCTGGTTTTGTGTCCCACCAACTGGTTTCCCTTTCAGCATTTTCTTCAGTATTTGACCATTTATTTTTTTATATGGATACTGTTAAAGGCAACAAATAGCTGAACTCTGGGAAATCTTAGCCCTTTTTAGAAATACATACCATTCAATATCAGCATTTTTCTAAAGCATTTTACTTAAAGGAATGTGTACCTGTGGTGGATTCCCCCATTTTTTCCAATGTCTCAACACTTCAGCTTCTGACCTATCATAAGCACATTGGTCTTTTGTCACAACTTTTTTCAGAGGTACTTGTTTTAGATATAATCTATTTCAGTGACTTTTTTGCTGCTTTGAGGTGTGATGTGTTGTACTTCCTTTCCTGAAAAAGTATTTTAAAATATTGGTTTAATGGTGTGTGTTTTGTTTAGCAGCTCTTGAAACTGTTTACTACTGCTTGCTTTATTTCGTGTCTATTTGAGATATCTTTCTTGCTCATCCTAGGATGGCCCTAAACTTGCCTGCGGAGCTCCTGTTAAGCTAATAAGTTTCACTGTTCCTCTAGCAGCAACTACTTCAATGTGCTTAAAAGTACTGTATAAATTCTTCATTTTGTCTCTTATGCCGTTTTTCACTGATTTCTGTCCTTTGTTCTACATAGAATTTTTATCTATTCTTGTCCTTCTTAGAGGCATTTTGGAGAAAGTGATTCTTCTTTGGTTTGTTCTCTTTCTTTCACTTCCTTCTGCTTATTCGTACTTTTCCAGATTTCTATGTGGCTTGTATTAAAACCAAACACTATTGTGGCAGGTTTTGTGGTTCTGCCACATGAAGAGAGGTTCATGATGCAGAAACAATGTCTTCTGGTAGACCTAAATATTAGCACTTAAGCACTGTTCTCGAGGCCAGTTTGAATTTGCTGCTCATATGTTTTGCCTCTTACCCTTCTACTGGCCTTCAAAGATTTTTCCTTGAGTTAGATATCTGTCATTGTCAAAGTCTGCAGGTCTAAACATCGAGCAAGTGAGTGGACACACAAGCAACAATGAACTCAAAATCTGCAACAATATGTGGTGTACATGACTGAATATCATGTACAAGCTGTGTGGTTCAGTTGATATGCTGGAGGAAAGGAATACCATTCAGACGGACCTTGTCATGCTTGTAAGGTGGGCTGATGCCAACCTGATGAAGTTTACCCATGCCAAGTGCAAGGTCCTACAGCTGGGTCGGAGCGATCCCAGGCACAGCTAGAGGTTGGGTGGAGAAGAGATTCAGAGCAGTCCTGCAGAGAAGGACTTGGGGGTGTTGGTTGATGAGAAAATGAACAATGCTCCATCACTGGCAGTGTTCAAGGCCAAGTTGGACAGAGCCTTGGGTGGCATGGTTTAGTGGGAGGTGTCTCTGCCCTTGGCAGGGGGGTTGGAACTAGATGATCTTCACATCCTTTCCAACCCTAAATAGTCTATGATTCCATGAGATGGCAGTTCGTGCTTGCAGCCCAGAAAGCCAACCGTATCCTGGGCTGCATCAAAAGGAGCATGACCAGCAGGTCAAGGGAGGTGAT
>JAOEHY010015217.1:0-28115 GCA_025447955.1 Psilopsiagon aurifrons
GGGGGAAGAAGGCCTTCATGTAAAATATTCTGTCTCAGTATGAACAGTGAAAGAATGTTTAAAGTAATGTTTATAATGGTACTGGAATTTTTCCCTAAATGGACAGTTTTAATGAACATCTCCTTCCACCCCCTCCTTCTCCATACTTTCCAAGGAAAATATTTGCTTTCCAGAGTAGTAACATTTCCAAAATTTTTATATCTGTAGCAAGGTTGGGGCTGGGAATTGGACCAGGGCAAAGGTCTGGTCCAAAAAGGTAGGATAAAATAAGGCAGACATGTTGTAAAATAAGGACTGTGAAACAGAAACTCCAGGATAGGTTTCTAGCTGGAGCAGACATGGGACCCTGACCAGGTTTGAGGAGCAGTGTTTATTCCTGGAAACCCACCATGGGGCTGACAGCTTTTACAAGTGTGGATGATCAGTCTTGTTTTAATGCTGAAGCTCACAAGCATCTTTTTGCAAGAAACGGGTCAGACCTAATGGTTCCTACCGTTCCGTGCAAAGGGATAAAATAAGTCCCATTTTTAAGTTAAGTCAGAATGTGTCAAAAGCTTGCTGGACCTGGCCAAGGACAGACAGTGCATGGACTCAGGCAGACAGCAATCACATCTTTGTAAAGGATGCCCATGTTCATCTTTGTTTCTGGAAATGAGCTTTCCTACTCTATTATGGAGCTACAACTCCACTCATTGGGTTTCTCTTTGAAAGCCTCAAACACTTGAGTTCTTAATTTGTAAAAAAGTCACACCCACACTTGCTTTCTATTTTTAAGACTTAAATTTTGCTTCCTATCTTAGGGATATGTTAACAGGTAGCAAACACACTCAGCAACACTGGTGCGTAGGGAAGTGTCATATTCAGCATTTAGTACAGCCATTATTAGTCGAAAGTAAAGTACTTGTGTATGCTTATTTTGTGTACTAATATTTTCTAAATTATTAAGTATATTTGGCTAGGTAAATCAGAAGATATTTTTTGTTCCTAAAGAAATTTGTTTCATTTCCATAAACACATAATAAAGACAATTGTTTTTGATTTGTCGCAAATTTCTAGGTTTCCTTTCCTCTAAGAAAAAAAGTGTCCTCTGGCATTTCTCTTTTCCTCTAAAAGACCTGCAGACATTCTGTCTTTTCTCACAGTCACATTTATTTAGCTCAGACTGACCTGTGATAGCTTTCTGTGTGCTCACAGTAAATATAATGTAACTTGCCCTCACCACAGTCTCAAAGCACCAGACAAAGGTACTTTAGTTCAGGATAAGATCCCATATCCAGCTTCTTTCTTTGCAGCCAAATTTGTTGGGGGACTACTTACCCTCCCTAAATAATGAGAAAGCTAATTACAGTTCATAACCAGGTGTGATTCATAAAAGCCTTTCCTAATGTAACTCTCTCTAAGGACACAGCTGACTTCAAGAAGGTGGTTTTGGAAATTCAATTAAGAGCATATCTCACCTGTTTTAACAGTGAGGCCCAACCCTGGAAAAAAATGTATCTAACTTCATACTATTTTACACCGTTTCTATATTATTTATATAGTGTAACAACAGTGGTGTTGCTTCTTAGTTTTGTGTCGATGATAACCGCAGTTGAAAACAGGCAGAAGAGGTTTACACAGAATAAATGTATGGAGTGTAGGAAATAATCAGTAGTGGTGCTCACTGCAGGGGCATTTATCTGTAGTTTCTCTCACACTTCTTCCTCCAGAGGCAAGGTTATACAGCATCCCTCCTTACAGTGCTCAGAAGTCTCTCTTCTTTTTGCACCATGCATTTTTCATGAATATTGACTTCTCATATCTCTTCATACCTACAGGTCCATGGCCCCATAGTAGTTAGAAAGATTTGACAACAGTAAGTTAAACTCTGCTAGCACACATGCATCCTCAGAAATTCACTCTGGGGACCCATACCTTGATATCGAGCTGAGCAGAATCTCTGTTACACTGTCAAGTAACTCGGGGTCAAGGCTAAGAATAACTCCACAGTACACACCCAGCTTACAATACTCACAAATGTCATCATGATTTGTGTAGGCACCACATCCATGTTGTGGGTTACCTGCTCGCAGCACTCACAGAAACACATCTTAGCCTTCGCCAGATCCCCTCTGCTCTCTGTTACAGCTCAGGAAATAGTTGGGAGAGGAAAAATCATTTCAATTATTTGTACTGATACAAAGTTAATTTCTTGGAGGAGGTTTCTACAAATCTTTTGTGATTATTTTGTAGGAATTATTCCAAATTCAATTTTCCCAGCAGGAAAATCCAGAGAATAAAATCCTTCCTCTCATTCACCATCAGCAAATTTCAGCTGAGCTGTAACCTAACAGTGTTCATTAATGATTCAAACAGAGAATTTCATTTCTGCATTTATAACTCACAGTTCTCGGTGGAAATAGTTACATAAATCACAGTGTTTTGCTTTTGTTCTTGATTGCACAATATAACAGTGTGACCATACCAGAGTGAAATCTTCATGTTACACCCAGATATGGATTTCAAAACTTCTTCCCTGTTGTCTTATTACTTTGATCACCAAGAAAGCAAAGCAAACAATCCCATATAATTAACAAACACAGAGTACATATTAGCTAAAAAATTAAACTTTTAAAATTGGAACATCCTAAATGTAGTAACTGATGAGTTATACAACAAATACACAGTTTCTATAAACTGCTCTGACTGGATGTTTTAAAATACATGCCATAGGCAAGACATTCTAACTGTTCAATATAGCTGCATTGGTGGAAAGAGGGAGATACAAGTGAGGCCAAGAAAGCATGCACAGATCTATCTCTAAGAGTGGTAGCAACATACAGCTCTAACTCTATACAAGTATCCTTTTGGTAAAGACAACTAATGCATTTCTACCTAATCCATAGGCTTTTGAGCTCCCGCTAAACTAAACGAGCTTCACAAGTGCACTCCTGTTCTATGCAAAACAGCTCTGAAATATTACAGGAGCCATCAGGAATGGCATCCTGATGGGTTTTATGCAAGATTCATTTTGGCAAAAAATTTCTAGCAGCATGCTTCAGGTTTAAGTTCCCCTGGATATCTGCCCTGGTCTTCTTGGAGTTGTGCCTACATGTCAAACTACATCCAGGTACAGAGAAGAGTGAATTTGCTTTTTCTGGCCCAGAAGGTTTGCACTAGGGAGGGGAGCAGCAGGGAGCTGGCAAACCCTGAGGGAAGTTTCAGAAGCACAGTCCTTTCCAGGGTTAGCCCCACCAGCCTCAGGTACTGAAATATTTTTGGGATGTGGGTTTAATTTTTCTGTTTGTTCATAGGAGAGGTATAAGATGCACAGCTGTTCTTCTGGCCTGCCAATCTGTTCCCATCCCTCACATTATCTTGCACTGTGTGCAGCCATTTAAACTACGGAAAAAGCAAGTACATCATTAGGCTTCAGCCAGACACTGTAGTTTACAGACAGTTTACACCGGTATCAATTACTAGACTGGTGAAAGCAGTAGAAAATCAGGCCTTTTGTTGAAATAGTTGGTATGGGTAATGAATGCGAAGTGAAACTGCCTCTGTCTGCTGGCTTGCAGAAGGATGCACAAGCCCACTTCCTGGTTCCACTACTTGGCAGTGAACTTCACATAGTATTGACTGAGATTTATGGATGTTATTTATTTTAATGATGCTGGGTGAAAACAATCCATGTTTTCTCAGAAGGGCACATGCATATGAATGAAAATAAACTATTTTTTTGAGGGTGGGAAGAAAAAAATCTTAGGAAAGCGTAAATGTAAAAAAATGCGAAAAAAATTAAGAATGAGATGTTGAGGGACATTGGAATCATCAGCAAAGCTAGAAGCTTAGACGTCTTGGACTTTAGCACCTCCTCAGCACAGATCTTCATTCAGACTGGCCATGTTGTTATTCTTCCAATGAGCGTTAAACTCACAGGAAGGGGCAACTGCCGCTAGGCTCAAGGAAAATTAATCTTCTCAGGTACTTCAATGTACCAAAACACATTTTAACTTCTATTAGCAAATACAGTCCTGTGCTAATGACAATCCAGACCTACACCATGAACAGGATCTGCTTATTTTCTGAGGAGAATAACACTTTTTTTTACCCCTTTTCTTCCCCCTCACCTCTAACCCCCTGTGTGCTCTACTCTAATGAAAGGTCAGAGGTTAGGACTTTATTTTCCTCCAGACCATGAATGTTAAGTAGCATCAGCACGAACAGTTCAATGACCCCAGTGTGTTCTGAAGCCACTGAAAAATGAAAACAAATGTTAATCTGGGGTCTGACTCAGACTCTCTCTGCTGATCTATACTTATGGAGCACATTAGGGCCACTTACGAAATCAGACTGAGCAGTGATCTCTGACCTCGTTCCATTTTCAGATGGCCTTGCTCCATTTGCTGGCAGCCGAGCTCTGCTGCTGGCCTTGTGGTGTGGGGGCTCACAGCCAATTCTCCTGTGGTGCCCACTGCCATTCACGTGCAACTTACATAAACCAGAGCAATTGCTAACACACATCAATGGCAGCGCTCCAATTTAAAAGTAGATGACTGGAGTAGGTGTTATTAGTACCCTGTGTCAATCTGTGATTGCTCACATATGGCTGCAGGCTGAATAGCACTTTTGAATCAGGGCAGAGAAAGAAAAAGTTGGTGGCAAGAAAAAAGAAGAAGGTGAAACAAGCTCCAGCTTACCATTTCTTGATGTAAAATGGATGGATCGGAGATAACTAGACCCAAAGAGAAATCAGGTTGGATGGCACTGAGATACTTACATGTATCACCTTCTGGATTCCCAGGTGGTACTGATCTTAAACCAAGTTTCAGTCCAGTGATATTAGAACCACATATTCAGTAGAAAACCAGTTAATTCTGATAAAGGATACATTCTTCTTAGTAGCCTGACAGAAGAAGCAAGAGAAATACTTTCTCTATGAAGTTAATATTAGCAACAGTAATGTTCTTGCATTGAATCTCATAGTCCTAAGACACTTTCCTTCTTTTTTTTTTCTTTTACCCTAACCATTTTCCTCTTCAATATCTCTAATGAAAAGAAAAACCAGAGATTTAAGTCTGCACTGTTGAAATCTGAAGATTACTGTTGTCTACAAATGTGAGATGTGAAGACTGTTACAGAATTTTTCTTTTTTTTTTTTTCTCTTTTTTTGGAAAAACCTCCTTGAGTAAAAATCACATATGTCTTGTTGGCTTCTATTTGAATATTTCTTACTACAAGACTACTTAAAAAGCATATATTGTGCATATACACTGTTATGCAAGTGAAAAAAATAAAATAAATGACACATGATAGACTCTATCAAAGCTTGTAAAGAGAAATTAACAATTAAAATTCTCCTTTAAAACAGACAAGTCTCAAACCAGAAGGAAACCCAATGAGTACTTCATTCGGGATGAGACTAATGTATTTCTAAGCTTACAGGTACATACATAATACCCCACTATACTAATGTATTGTAATTCCCTGCTTGCGCACGTAAAAGCGATGTGCAATTTTCCCTGCTTCAACAGGGCTCTTCAAGTGAGAAGGCTAAACACTAGGGGTCAGAAATCACTAGACATTCTCTTTCATGAGGCAGCAATTGTTCACAAATTTCCTGTGTATTTTGAGTACAATTAGTTGCAAATGGTTTTAAAGGATACAATTTTGTATTTGCTTTTGGTGACATCACCTAGCATTATATTTACAATGCAACTAATGTTGGCCCAATCTGGTATTTGCTATTTTCTTCGTTTCAGGTCTCAAGGTAAATCTAAGTGAATTGATATCATCAACATATAGTGGTTAGCAATTCGATTCAGAATAACAAAAAAAAATACATTGTTATTCATGATTTTTATGTCATTTAGATGGGTCTAGCTTATACTGATTGACTTATTCAGGTCAGGTCTTTCATACTGTGATGGATACATATACAGGCTAGTATTACAAAGTCAGCATTTACTATAATACTTAAAGTACTCTTGTCTGACACTCAAGAAGAAAACACTACAAGCTTCTTAATAGTGTCAGTCATAAGTGGGTAGATAAGCTGTAGATGTGTATCCTCCTTTCAGCTCTATAAAATGGTAAGACTGAGGAGAGAAAAGCTGATGTGAGTGAAATAAGGGAAGAAAGAAATCAATATATTGGAGCTGTAGATCACCAGCATTGCTGGAAGCAAAGCCATTTCAATTTAAGTATGTAAACCTTAATTTAAACATGTCTTCTCTAGAGTTTCCCAGCTTGTTGTCCTTACTCACATTTTAAAATCCAACAGTAATTTTCATCAGGTATATCTCTGCAGTGCCTTGTACAAATAAAGTCTTGAGAACTCCCTCCCTACCTGACAGCCAGAATCCTGAGCAGACTTTTCTATCAGCTCAGCAGCTGAACTGGTTGGCAGTAGGCAAATGTGTGCAAGACTCACCATTTTTGTGTAAAATCTCAAGTACTGAAGCATTCAACTTAACATGTTTTGCCTTAGGCTATGGGATGAGCTAAGTGATTAATTGATGCAATTTTGAAAGGGGGACTGGGAGTGTCAAAGGGTATTTTGCAGAAAAGTCCAGGAAAAAAATCTCTTTCATTGAGTCTAAATTTCATTCTTGTCTAAACTTCTGGCATACTTTAAAATCTACTTCATTTTACTTCATTCTAATTTTGAGGTTGTTTCTCATGTCTCCTTTTTCTTTTTCCTTTGCTTTCCTTTTGGGTGTCCATAAAGCAAGAAGCCTTGCACTGACATAGTCTTGTTCATGTTATCATCAAAGTCATCTGCAGTTTCTGACCTGGGTTCATACTATTCATTTAATCTGTATAAATTATCTGTATGATAATTATGTAACTTATGTAAGTATTTCTGTAACTATGCATAAGGATAATATGGAACTGCATTAGCACCACAAAAAAAATATAAAACCATAGCAAAATGTAGGTTCTTTTCCCAAAGTGATCTTACCTAGTGTTGAGGTTTTGGATAGAAGGAAGTGCTGAATGTGAATGAAAGGAGGGATATCCTTCCCTCCCAGAATTAGTTAGCTTTAATAACCAGGGTTGCACTTTCCTTTTGTATGGAGAGAAAACCCTTGCGTACTTAAAGTGTCACCCTTCTGTAAAATATTTTCTTCTGTTTGACCTACTCTGAACAGAGTTTGATGTTCTTTCCTTGGATAGGACTCTAGTAGTCCATTCTCAAGCAGAGGCAATATAACATTGTATTACTCAGTCTTGCTTTTTTTAATTTGAGTCTATATAGCCTTTTTATTGGGGCTACTAACTGAAGGGACCCAAATATCGCCTCTCACATGTTGATCTCCCCTAACTTCCCTCTAGAAGCAATACTTACATGTAGGAAATCCTATAGAGCTGGTAGACAGCAATTTGGGAGACAAACCCAGAAAGCAAGGCATTAAAGTGAAGCAAGGAGAAAATCCTGGGAAAAATGACATGTTCCTTGTTGCTCACCTCCAGGCCCACCAGATGATTGATACAGACTAGATCATCTCCAAAACCACCTGACAAAACTGAGACAAGACAGAGATATGAATCCTACTTTCCAGGACACATGGCAGATTTTGAGCAAGAGGGGTCAGAAATATCGTCTCAGATATTATGATCTCAGAAAATACTTTCCACTGCTTTGAGTGAAGTTCTTCATATATTGCCAGTTTGCATCTCATTCTACACTTATCATAAGTACTCTGACTTCCCTCAGCATAAAATAAAAAAAGTAGGTACAGGTTAAAGGTGTGAGTAGCTATGGAGAACAGGATTTAATGTCTTAATGGAAACAGACCATCAGCAACTGTTTTCAGAAAACAATGGAAAGACAAGAAAAAATATGAAAAAGAAGAAAATGTGTAAATTCTCTACCTTTTAAAAATACATAAAATCCATGTTATCAACTGATAGAAAATTATTGACCATACACCAGCACCAGCATTTTATTTCAGGAAGTTTGTTGAATGAGTTAGGTGTGTGAAATTAATGCAAGCTATTTAGAGTAAGAGCTATTTTCTATGTGTCTGGTACAATATCTAGCACAAGATACTTATAAAAGTCTAGCCAGATAAATGGAGTTGTCGGGTAGTGTCACCTAAAATGCAAATAACAATATCAACAACAACAATAATAAATCCCTCTGCACTGAACAGGAATTTAAGTCTGAAACACAAGAATTTTAGCTTCATTTTTTGAAAAGCTATTGCATGTATACCCAGCCTGACAAATGAGATATGCTGGATCACATATCTATTTCTATTTCTATGGCTTCCAGCTTGGCATGCTGGAAGACTGAAGAGTAAAACCAACAGGAACAATGGTTCACCCGTGGCAACATGAGCCAAGAACCTGCCAGGAGTTCCACAGCCTTCTTGTGCGATGCTGAGCCAGACACTACAACATAGACACCTAGCTTTATGTCCAGACATGACATCTGTGCCTCTTCACAAACCACCACCCGGAGTTTACTAGTCTGGAACAAATATCTATCATTTTTTTTGACCTATGAATTATAGAATCCATGCCCAAATAAACATAACACCGGAATATATGGTAATGCCCTATGCAGGATATATGTATGTGTGTCTATGCATGCATATATACACACATATACTGTACAAATGTATATAACCATGCATATGTGTGTGTGTATACACTCACCAAAGACTATAAAACATAGGAGATCATATTATGCAACATGTGGTAAAGAAGAAAGAGTAGAAATCCAAAATCACTGCAGCTACAGGATCTGCATGCTAAAAAAAAAAAATGTATAAATATCAGAACAGATACTTTATGTGATCTTATGGATTCCTACCTCTGTCATCACCGTCTGCATTGTTGCAAATACTGTTTGATACACTCAGTCCTTGAACCCCCAGGAAATATAGTGGACTATAGAAACAGTGAGAATAGCAACTATAGGTTAATAAAGACCATGATAACCTATATCTTTTCCAAAACAAACAGATACACTAAGAATTCTCCCCAAAACCAATCAGGGCTTCCAGGCCGTATCTTCCTCATCTTATCTCCTGGTCTTCACTTTAACATTGATTTCTGTTGATTTAATTCCTAGAGTATCTCAGCTGAGCTTCACTTTTTACAATAATTCCTATAACAGAAAATTGTCTTCTGTTTGAAGACACTGCACTCTCAAGAAGTAGGAAAATAGGATTGGTTTTATAGGCCAAGTAAGTGGGAAACCTGAGTATTAAGCTGACTTGTGCCAGCTTCTGCCCACATGGCCTAAACCAGTTATGTGCTGGCATTCATCTGGCTCACCAGTCTATCTGGATGGTAAGAATCTCACCTTAATTACATGATAGAAGGAAGGATGAGAAATGTCTGTGCTCGCTTTCCTGATTCCAACAAATAATGGATCCTCTCCTAAGGCAAATGCAGGTGTGTAATTTGACACAATGCGCGCACGACCCATATTTGCTCATATTGCCTAAGTAATGGGCAGTCAGGCAGACCAATGGGATAATTCCATGGCCACAGAACTGACGGAAACTCTGGGTCTGGAAAGATGGTGTCACGTTTGGACTTTTGTCCCAGAAATAAGGACCTGGGGCCAACATCCCAAAACTATGCTGTGGCTAAAGACCAGTGAGTTCTTCGGAAACTGAAAATTTGCCCAAAAAGGCAGTTGCATGGGCATGAATGGAAAGATAATTCTAGATGAGAGAAGAAACTATAGAGAGCAGATTTTGAAGTACCCCACACGCACATTGTAACAGCATTCATTTCTAAATATCATTTTATGTCATTTAGACATATTTAAATGACTTTTTTTCACATAGTTCTCACTGTGGTGTTATGATAAAGCTTCCCTGAGCTGCTTCTGTCTTGGCAGATGCTCAGCAGATCTCCTTCTTTTCTTGTTTCTCTGTTAGCAGCAGCTGGCTGCAGTGTTTCCACCTCTGCAGATGTTTCTCAGCTGCACACACAGATGAGTGGAGAAGGAGTGACACACAGCCCCTGGGGAACAAGGCAAGACAAGGAAATGCAGCCTGGAGGAGAGGTTATGAGGGTCCTAGAGTCATTTCCAAACCTGGAAGAAAGGATAAGACTCAGGTCTGCCAGCTGGTGGAGAATGCAAAGGAAGGACAGACCTGTCCCTGTGGTGAGAAGGCTAGAGGACTGGGAGAGGATGCCTGAGGATGTTGTGTCCTCCACCAAACTACAGAAACCCCTAGACAAGTCTCAACATAAAGACAGCCTGGCACCATCAGTGTCAGTGCCTAGACAGTGTGGAGAGACCCGTCCAGCACTCTGTGTCAGGTGCCAAGGGCAGGACAAGGAGTTCATTGTTCCACAAATCTGCCTCAGCAATTCCCATCAGAAGACGTGGTGGGCCATCAAGGCAATGAGAACATCAAGGGCAGTCTCTGTGCCTTGGCACAGTGTTTTCTCTTTCTGTGCAACAACTGCTCATAATCCCTTCAAAAAAAAATCCTGACTGCACACCTGAAGGAACTTTAAACCGAAACACCTGCACATCACACACTCAGCCTTTCCATTATATGAAGGGACACTGACTCTGCATATCAGGTATTTGACTGCAGGTAAAGCTGGATGGACAGATCAGCTCCCTGGAGCCAATCACAGGGTTCTGTGAGGCTATTCTCTGCCAGTCACTGGATGGCTTTTCTCTGTCTCCTTCCCTCCAGCCTGTTAACCCCATGCATAGTCATCGAGCTGAGGCCCAGTGAAAATTCATTGCCAGCAAATGCTTTTACACGTTCTCAGTCTGGGATGATAGCATTTCTCCAAAGCACACTGAAGGCTTTTACAGTCCACTCTTTATCTAGCACATAGCTGTCACTGCTCCAGAAAGAGACAGGTAGAAGTTAGCTGCTGCTGCTCAGCCAGAAGCCAGGGTTGGTAGAATTCCTCTTTCACCAGCTTAGCTTTTTAAGAGATTTCTAAAGAGCAAAACCAAGGCAATTTCTTTCTGAGCAGGATTTCTTAACACTTTCACAGGGTACACAGGCCTTTGTTGCTGCTGGCTGGCAATAATCTTAAATTGTACAGTATAAGGAGCTATGCTGGTGTCCTTTTATTTTTATTTTTTTTTTTTTTTTTCCTTTTTAGAACAAACTCACGAAATAAGAATGTTATTAATTCAGACCACTGTGAAAATAGACCATACAAGTATATAGGTGAGACTTTCCCCCACTGGAGGAAGTATGGATGTCAGAATACACAACAGAAGAAAGCCTCTTTAAGAGCTTCTGCATCAAGCAAGCTGTTTTCCCAAGTGCAGGATCAGAAGTGCAGTACCTCCCTTTCCAGCCCTGCTTGTAGCTGCCTCACAGCCTCCTGAAGCCACATCAGTCCCAGTCCTCCACCCTCTTGGGAATCAGAGTTGTGCCAAGGAAAATAGGGAGGAACCAGCTCCTCTGCCCCTCATTCCCAGCAGTTCCCCCTATGTCTGTGAAAGAGTACATGTCCTGCCTAAACTGTAAGCCCTGTCCAGGACTCCCACAAGACAGGATGACTTTGCATTGCCTTCTCTTCAGGCTGGTGGCTAAATATCACTCTTTGGCCTTATGCCTGTTTTTTAAGCTTCAGTTTTCCTCAGCTGTATTGGGATTTCTGGGGTAGCAGTGGGATGCTGACCTGGAAAGAATGAAAATGGTGGAATATGCTTGCCAAGCATATTCCAAAGAGGAACTTTGGAAACCCATGTTTTGTTTTTATGTCTATACATTAAATTAATCTCTCCAGTAAGCCAGGTTTGCTCAAGAATGTGATTTTGAGGAGGAGTGGCAATTAAAATTCCTTATGTACTTTCCACCCTTAGAGCTGAGGCCAATGCATCTTAAAAAATAAAAGCAAACCACAAACACATGTGCACACTGTGAGCATCTGATCACCTGTCTTCAATCAATTGATATTTATTTCTCTGAACCCAGTTTTTCAAAAGTGTTGACTGTCACAAGTGATGCCTCTGGTCTCTTTATAAGGATGTCTACCAGACAGAGAGAGAGACAGAGGGTGGGATGGGGGAAACTTATAACTCCAATGGTTACCATGTAGCTTCTCTTTTTCCCATGGAACCTTTCTAAAAGCCTCCTCCAGCTATTTGAAGGAGAGTCATTACTGGAGGGGAATAAAAATGAAACAGACTTTAGTTTATTTTAAAGCAATGGTTAGGAAAAACAAGTACGAAGCTTTTGTTCAGCCCTTGTGTCCTATCTATTCCTTTTATTAGCTTTTCACAGTCCTGGTCTCTCTATATTCAAAGGTACGCTTTGAATAGGGCCCCCACCAGTCCATGACTTTAGTCTAAAACATAAATCAGATTTATCCTTCCATGGACCTTAGTTTTGTTGTTTTGTTGTTTTGTTTTCCTGAGAGCAAAAGATTTCCACATGATCTGAGGTTTAAAATGTGATTCTTTTTTTTTGGCAGCTGCCTTCTGAATCTCAGTGAGACTCAGTCACCTAACCCTCTTAGGCTCCCTTGAAAGTCTGAGCCAGATAAAGCATGGTATTTTAGCTGAGGAATGAAGTTAGCATTCACATGGCTGTCTGATCACAGGTTTTGTTATTAAAGGACAAACTTAAAAAGCATGGGACTGAAAAGCAAAATAATTAACTGTGGCCCTTTCTCACTCTGTTAAACAATATTATTGTGCCACATAATAGAGGCAAGAAAGTGAGGTCAGAGCAGAGATGGGAAGCTAAAAGCCAGCTGCTAGATTATGAACTATTTCCTTCCCACATTTAAAGTGAAAGACCTGAATGTCCTCCTAGAGCTCAGTAAGAGAGGGAAGTAGACCCAAAACTGTGGGAAGTAGAGCCATGTACAACTCTCTTCCTAATTGTTGTTTTGTTTTTTGTTTCTCTTTTTTTTTGCGCATTTTAGAAGACACATCTGTTTTGAAAAAGATGGTTTAGCTCTTGTGGAATGGTTTGTTCAGCATAGTTTGAAGAGGGCAGCCACAAGGTGAAAAAGTAAGAAAGCTGGGAAAAATGCAGTCACATCTAAAAATAATTCTAAATATATAATAAATCTGCAGACTCAGGCTTTAGTTTTATTTAGAGAATTGCAAATATGAGTTTAAGGGAATTTATTTGTACATAAGAAGTAGTATAAATATGCTTATAAAACAAACATAATTAATCTGTTGGGAATCATACTGAAAGCTATATATGTATGCATCTATATGTACATATGTATGTGTAGATGGTGGTGATATTCAGACACAGTATCAGGACTTACTTTCCTTTGTCAACAAACTCTTCTCTGGGAGGGCAGGTAGCTGCTGTTTATCAGTGTGTTGTTACTAACATGAACACCTTACACATCACAGGCACTTAGCATGTATAGCATATATCCAAATAGTTCAATAAAATGAACTTAGAGATGCAGATACAATTACATCTGAAACTAGGTTCCCCAGAATGTGAAATTTACTTTGGCATGTGAATTAGGACAAATAACACCCTATTTTTCTCCTTTTCAGCATGAACTCCATGCTCAGGTATTGGTTCAGTAGGGATCCAGAAGCACCATCTTCTCTTGAAACATTAACAGCCATTTCTTTAGGACTGTCACTAACCCAAGCCATTTCTTCTTAAATAGTATGGTATAATTAACTGGTTTCTTGATTTTAGTTTGGGTTGTTTTTTTTGTGTGTGTGTGTTTTGTTGTGGGTTTGTTGAGGTTTTTTTGATGTGCTTTTGGGGGGGGGTTGGTGTTTTGGCTTTTTTGGGGGGTTTTGGTTTTTTTTTCCTAATATGGACTAGCAGAGTGAAACAAGTTAAAGAGATTTGGCTTAGCAGAGACCTAAGATTATCAGGCTTTAGCTGCATGCAAGCAAATTTAGTAGTGAATAGCAACTTGTTCCAGTCTGGGTCAAGGCTGGGTAAATCACATCTTGGGGAAGAGGCAATCCCCACTCTACAGCCTCTGAATAGTGGTGCTGCCAAAATTATATGATGGCTGCTAGCCAGAGAAAGAAGACATTTTTTCACCCTACTTTGCATGGTTTTGGGGAGATTTGCTACTGTTGATGCGATTTATATATATATATATATATATATATATATATACCTGTCAGACAGTCAAGAAAAAACGTAGATCTTCACATTCACCTGTGAACCAAAAGGTGAGAACTCATTCACAGAACACATTAATATCTTCTGGCTTGGATGAATATTTAGGAAATAATTGTCATATTATTGTCCCATTAATATCAGCTTAAGACAAATACACAGTCAGTTTTCAGGGACACCTTGTCTGAAACTCAGGTCTCAAAGTTGGTCTGAATTTCAAGCCCCTCAGTAAAAATCAAGCCCTTTTCCACTTTCACCTCCCTTGCATTGCATGTCCAAGACCTCATGTCTCTTCTGAAAACCTTTTCGAAACCTATACCTATAGAAAGAGACCTCAGAAACTCAACCTTTGGTGCCCCAGGCAAATCTCTGTGGCCCAGCATGACCCATTACCTTCCAAAGCCAGAGTTCTGAGTCACCAAAACAGTGGCTGAGGTAGCATATTTGCACAGTTCCTCTGACGAGAAACCTGGATGTCAGATGGGGAAAATTTTGATTCTCATGGGAAAAAAATTTGTAAACATGTCTCACATGGAGTGTGGTTTGCCCTCAAAGATAGGTCCAGTTTGCAGCTGTTAGTTTTACTCCTTGTTTAGTAAGAAAACTTACATATAAATGCAATCTTTTTCATTTTCTTGTGGCCAAAGCCACACTTAGGGGCTTCCAAAATGACACCACTGAAGAGCAGAGCATAGCTTCAATGTTTGGTGAAAAAACACAGGAAAGGCAGCACCTCTTTTGAGGAAGAGAATAGAAGTGAGAAATAGTTCCAACCACATGGACAAATAAAAATATTCAAAGCAGCCACTACAAGGTCAGAGCACTTCGTATTTCTTCTGGATATTTAAGGTGAAAAAAAGCCAAGTCAGAGGCTCATGAATCTATAGGGAAATAGTCTGCATGTTTAGGCCATTTTCCTGTGGCATTTCATGATGAAAAACTACAAAGGGCAACAGTTCTTGCTCTAAGCTCCTCATGTGTGTATACTGTTCCACCTAAAATAGATTCTCACAACAAAGATCCAGCTGCTTTTTGTTTTGCTATTGCTATTTCGAGGAATGGTAAGTCTCCATTTGGGATGGGAGAAGAGAGATTTCTGTGAGGAGAGGTGATAGTGATGAAGCAGATTTTATTGATTTATTATTTATTTATTCCCCCCCCCCAATTCACTTTCTTTCTCAAAGGATCAGGATCTGGGGTTTATATTTAGTGTACATGCTGGATGTGACATGGTTGTTGAGCATTTACCAGTATTAGTTGGTATGAGAGAGCCTTCTAACTTCTAATATGCTCTCAAAGGCTGGCAGCAGAAAATACTCTTTATAACTTATTCCTGTCCTAAAGCTGAATAACTGTTTTACAGAATTCCTGGGGAATGTACAAAGAATACCTATATGCAGAATGATAGGTAGCAGAGAAATCATATCCTTCTATCAAAGCTGTATTTATCTTGCAATCTTCTTTTTTGATAGAAAGTTCACTTTAATTAGCAAGTGGGGGTAGGGTGGTATTGTTGGTAGGCACAGCCCCATATGATGGCTCCTCTATACGTCACTGCAAGAACGTTAACGTTGCTCAGATAATCTTGCTGGCAAGCAAAGAAACAACTATCATGTTACTTGAAAGAACTGAAGCTATATTGTATAGCAGTCATTAGTCTCCTTGAATCTGCTTATAATGGTGAATGCATCTTTCTGCCTGCCTGCAACTTGTGTAACAAACAGCACAGCCAAGTCTTTTCCAGTTCTGTTATTCTGTTTTAAAAAACACTGACATTTTCTTAAACAGACATAATTTACAATTTTAAGTAACACAACAGTGCCTTGGTTTGTAAGAGCCAGCAAGCAAACAGGACTTCTTTCACAAAGATTAAAAAAATCCAAAACAAAACACAGTCTCATGCGCTCTGAGGTCACCATAGCTTAAAACTGGGGTGCGGCTGGGCCGGGGGGGAGAACTAAGACCTTTCTGTGACATATCTTTGGCTTTGAAATATGTATTATGCTCCCACAGCAGAAACCCCAAGTGCAAGTAGAGTTAAAAGCAATACGTAATGCTCTCTGGGAACAAACAGCTGCCTGTGTCTACACCATCCTATTAGAACACCTCAGGCAGCAGGCTTGAGTTCTAAGCATCCATGCTGATTTGATCCCTGATTTGTATTCCCAGGTTGCCAGAGTTCCCCTGGCTGCAACATCATATAGGAAACACTGGGAGCACCCAGCTCTCTCAGCACCGACCTAAGTGTCCCCTACACACCTTCTGGCTGAATAGCCTTGTTGGGCACAACTGACTAGAGCATCCTCCACCTACCAACACGTACCACACCAGTCTGTGTGGGATGCCCCTCCTCACTTTTATTCCCAGGCAGAATTCACTTTTCTTTATAGGGTGAGCTTCAGATGGGAGCCGTGTTTTGCATACACATCATCTGTGAGCCACCCATCTATACTGGAAAGCACAAGGTGGTGCTCATGAACTGACCAGCAAAGTCCTGACATGCAGTAAAGCGTTAGTAAATAGCATGAATTTTCTTCTAGTGGGCACCAAAAGAAAACACTGTCTTGCTTTTGGCCCTGGCACAGCTGGCATTCTCCACTTCCACAGTGCTGCCTGGACAGTTCAAATTGTCTCAGTCCAGCAGCTGAAGACAAATCACAAGCACATGACGTTGCAGACCTTCAAGATAAAAATAATGGTGTACTTGTCAATGCTGAACTACTGTGGCGCAGGTCTGATCAGGGTGGCAGCCAAGGAGTGGATGTACTTTCCTGCCCTGTGCAAAAGCTGCTGTAAAGGGCTATGTTGGACTTTTATTTCTGGAATTAGCTTTTTGCTCTCTCTTTTCCTATGTTTGGAAGACAAATGCTTGCCTCTTTGGGAGACTGTAACATACACCATAAGGTGAAACTGGTATCTATCAAAGGGTATCCCCAGAGAGTGTCAGTCTTGAATTACAGCCCCTGCATTAATAACTCTTATGGGAACCATCTTATTCCTGGCTGTCATGGCAGTGGGTTCATTTTTACCCCAGGCAGAGCACCTGGCAGCCCACCCATCTTTGTGGGTTTCACTCTGGACAAGGGGATCAGCATGGCACTGTAGGACACAAGTAATGAGGGACAGCTGAGTGTCTATAGGAGGTGTGTGATCAAGTTTAACTAGGTTTGGGGCTTGTATCTATGACTATGCCAGAGGGCTCCTGGCACATAGATGCCTGAAGCATCCCCTTGTAGTGTGAACAAGCTTTTTTGGAGACTCATGCTTACGTGGTTGGTGGCACATACCTTTTATTGCTCTGTGAGGAAGCCTTTTAAGATTGGCCTAGCAGAGCAGATATAGCCAGAGATTTTTTCATCTGAGCTGGATCCTCCTTCAGCTGAGATCAGTTGTTTACCTTCCACTGGTTTCGAGACACAGGTTCACACACTTAAACTCTGGTTTTCTTCCTTATGAAGCTAGTGTGAAATCTTCTGAAGCTGATTTATTGGTGCTCTCCTACCTCCATTCTTCCCTTACAGAGCTTTAGCACCACAGAAACTGAGAGCAGACCTACAGTTCTCAGGTTATAACAATGACTATGAATTTGCATGAAATACTGACTGATGTCACAGCTAAATAAACCATTTCATATATAACTGCTTCAGATAAAACAAATAAATAAAAGTATTTTTTTTCCCCTGAGGGTTATCAGCTCTGGGTTACTGACATGAGGTCCAGAATCCAAAATCCTTCAGTAAAAATGCTATCTGTCTATTTTGTCAGACCGTGGGACTGCAGCAGAAATAGCATCATGTTGATCGTGGCAGCTTATGAAAAGTATAAGACTGCTACATTAAATTTGTGGTGGACTGAAAAGAGCAGGAGACACACCAACTGCAATGCTGGTATTGTCAAATAAGTGAGCAGAACCACTCTACAAAGGCAGATCTTCCTCACAGACTCACAAGGCAGCTAAAGTAACAAAGCCTAAAGAATAAGGAGATGTGCATTAAATACTGTCCCAAACATCTGAACTCTGCATTCATGGCTCCAACTCACTGTATCACAATTGAAGTCTGTTTAAGCGTTGGGTTTTTTTTTTTTTTTTACTGACCTTGAATGGATGTTGGGTCATAGAAATATTAAAAAAACAGCACTAATGGAGGGGGGGAAACCCAATGTGTTTACATTGTAGGCTCCAAATGAGATCATGGATGCCCTAAGCAGCATGACAAAGGCTGCTGTCAGGAGATGTTTTGTGACTGAGCAGGAACAGGAAGTGTGATGACTCACACACGATGTCCATACCTGGACATTTCCAGAAAATTTCTCAAATGTGGCTTAGGTAAGAACAGAAATGTGAGGGCTTTATCTGAAAGAAATTCAAGCTGTGAACCTCTTCCAAAACATTGTGGTACGTTCAGCCTTTTGATCATGCTTACATTTTGCTGAAGAAGGAGGTTTGGTAATACTTTCTTCACTCTTCTGCATCTTCTGAAACTTCAACCTACATCAGTAAAATAGCATGATCCACAGGGGAAATTGTCCTATTTTTCCATTGTCTACAGGCTAGAGAAAATTTGAAATCAAACCTGAAATTAAAATATTGGCAGTATATGAATTGAAGTCAGTATTAACTAGAAACTTCAGCACAAAGTATATTTGCCTGATCAAAGCAATATTCTATATCCAGTGGAAGCTTTTGAAGAATATTTAGAAGTAAAACAAGTGGGAAGAAACTCTCTGTGCCAAATTTTGGGCTGTTTTTTAAAAACACATCAAGGCAAAGCCATAAAGCAGCCAATTGCCTCTATCTTCTGCCAAGAGCAGCATTCCCTCTTTCCCTCTCCCTCACTTTTTCCCTCCTCCTCTTTCCAAATGAATGAGATCAAGATCAAGAAAACTGTATCAAGTCTTTGAAGCACTTTTCAAGTTTGCAGGAGTATTGCACTCACATGAGTACAAACACACACACTGACCCACGCCCATGTCCCTTTACATGCTTCAGCCACTGCCATCACCAAGGAGCAATCACAGGACTGTGGAGGCAGTTAATGGCACAGAAAGGTGACTGAGGGAAGCAGGGAATTTGGTAGCCCGTAGAGAGCTGAAAAGCAGAAATGGGGTTGCAAAGGGAGGGGAGAGTGTGGGTAACATGTGCTCTGGATGCCAAAAATGTCTCCCTACAGCTGTGTGCTAATATTATGATTATTATTTTGGCAGAGGCCTTTTTGTTTTCTTTCCCTAGCCAATCCTTCTCCCCTCTTGTGCAGGTATTGAGCTTGTGCTGGGCCAGAAAAGAAAAAGAAACAAAGGCATCAGTTTTAGATTTGCTGTGGTCTATCCATAGCACAGGGTAGCAGGGGAAAGCAGGAGGAGGGGAGAAAAGAAACATATTAATGGTCACAGCCTGGGTAAGGACCTTTGACATTTCTAATAGTTTTAGTTCAGGGTGAAAAGGTGAAAGAGATGAAGAGAAAACATTTTAAATTTCATATTGCCTCTGATGTAAATAAATGATGCAAATAGCTCAATGTATCTGATTAGCCTGAAGCTCACAGAAGACATTAAGAAAGCTTTAGTACTAGGATATTTTATTGGGGAGGTTATGGTCAGATCCTTCTGCTCCTCTCTCTCACTCATCCTTCTATGAAACTACAGTATGTATATCATTAAAGATCTTTTACAGCTGTTACTAGGTTACATCAGCTCAAGCCCTCTGCACATCACATGCTGAATCAGCAGCCCTCCAAACAGCGCTGTCTGTGACAGGCACCGATGCCCAGCGGCAGCAAGGGAGTTTTATTTTCTTGATGGCCTGAAAAATGCCTTATGTACAGTTAAACTTTCAGTCATGAGCAAGATTATTCCTTAGATACTTCCTTAGAATTATCCTTCCCTCTCTCCATATTCCTTTATTCCTTAGAAAATAAATCTCTGTTCTCTGAGGTGTTTCTCCATCCTTCCTGTAACTGAGAGTCCCTGCAATAAGAGGCTTCCAAGCACAGTTTTTCAAAACTCGCCAGCATAGGGAAGCATGACAAAATATGAGGTAGTGTGTCTACAAGTAAGAGTAGAAGTTGAATTTCTATCAGCCAAGCATGTTGAGATTCAGATTATTAACATAAGAGGAGGTGTTCAGCCTTACATTAATATTCCAGTAGTGCCTATTTCCACTTTCGTTTTCATTTTTTTTCCTCATTCAATTGTTTTAACCTTTATTTTCATTCTGCTTCCCTCTGTAAGCCTGCTAGTTTTTTCCTACATCTTCTTCTACATGAAAGTTCTAACGGTATTTCACATATTTCTTTTTCATCTTTGTAGTGTCTCTTTTCTGATAGCCTCTATTTTCTTGTGTCTGAAACGGCTGCGTTCATTAGTCCTCCTTAGGTCCGTGATCCTATACACCATCTTAAATCAGAAAACACTTAAGCACATGTTTAGCTCTGCAGTTAATTTTTATGTGAAGTTCAAGGTAAGCATTTACCTGAAGTTGATCAAAGTTCAACTGCTCTGCCAAACAGGTGTAGGTTTTATATATATATATATGCATGCATATAAGATAAATATTTTGGTTTGAAACTGAACAGCTTTCCAGAAGGAGAACCGCTGGCTTATGAAAGGTATTTGGCAAATTGCAACCTCTGTCTTAGGTAGCTAAGACATCACATTCATCACCATCAGTCATTTCAGTACCTATCAAATAAGACTCAACAAAACACTTCCTCTCCCCATCCATGACACACAAGTGGTATTTTTTTTCCGAGCTGCTCCCATCCACTGTTACTCATTGTTTTCACTGAAATTTATGTGCACCCTCATATACTCTTTTTCCATTCAACTCACATTGCAGCTTTCTTTCAGGTTGTGCACACACACACACACACACACGCACATGCTTTTAATAGGGCTTTGTTCCATCTTGACCCGGGCCCCTTTACTTTGTCAGCAGGATAGTCCAAATGACGGGAGCATTAATTTCAGGCGCAGGATATGCATGGCTTTCAAACCAGAGCCCTTTCCCATGTATGATTCAAGAATGTGGGCAGAGGAGTTTTCATCTGCATGTGCTATCGGTCTCTCCCAGCAGTGGGGCTTCACTCACACTCTCTCTCTACCTTTCGTCCTGGATGAGTTACTTTGCTCCAAGCTCAGTTCATTGCTTTTGCTGAACCTGTTCTATTTTCACATTGTATTGGGAGCTCAAGCTGTGAACTCTGCTGGGAACAGACTGCCTAGGAAGCTGGGCATTACAAAGCCTATGTCCATTTGGGGATTCAGTTTTTAAATCCATTTAGATATGCCAAGGGTACCAAATGTGTTTAGGTGCTTTGCTGAACAGAGACTACATTAACGTTAATAAGAGCTACTTTCACAAGAAAGTTATTGTAAAACTGGGAGCCTTTTTGGTTTGTTTCACTTCTAATTTCAGAGCCAGCTCTCAAAGTAAGACCTTGGGTGAGGAAGTAGAAAGGTAATTATTTCAGTGTACTGGGTGAACTTGCCAAAGGAGAGTAACTGAATGTTTGATGCATTCCCCAAGGCTAATGTTCCACAATTATAAAAATATACTACCTCCCCTGTAACTCTGTGAGTATAAAATGAAGCAACTTACCTACCATTAATTAGCTATATTTTGTAGTTTTATGGACATTGAACATTGTGAGCTAATTTGCATACATTTACATGCTTACCTCAAGGTAGTTTTATTGCCATTACCTTTTGTGGCCTATTTTTCTAATGACTATAATAGAATACAAAAGAGATTTCTCACTGTGTTTACCCCGTTACCTTATACATGAGCCATGCTGAGAAGTGGGAATTTTCATGCAAAAGGTTTTGCTTTCAAGTCTGAGGCACTTCATGGCCACCCACCCTGCTGAATTTTCTAACGCTACCTAAATTTCCTTGGCCACTCTCCTTTTTCACCCACATAAGGACAGACAATATTTAAAAAGTCAGGTACAAGTGTAAGAAATTTTCTCCATTGCCTGCACTAAACCAAAAAAGAGTCAGACACAAGAACTAATGGGTTCTACTCTGTCTATCAGCACCTAAAGGCACAGAGAGAGAAAAATAATCTGCAGCTGGGGAAAGCTGAGCAGGGTCAAAGGGCAGTGCCTGCATCTGCATTCACTGAGAGGCAGAGGAAAAATAAAGGGTCTCTTTTTGTTGCAGCTCAGCACTATTTTAGAAAGTGCAGATATTAACTTAATTACCACAGTTCCCTTTTGCATTAGAGCACTGCAGCAGGCTATAAATCAATACTTGAAGTCACATTGCTAAAAGCACTAAAAAACAGTCTTTCCTCTCACTGTAGCATGTTGCTTGTTGCTGCTGCATCAGTGTCACAAGAGTTCAATATCGGATAGGGAACAGGGCTAAAACAATGATTACAATAGACATCAGAATTGCAAAAAAGTAAGGTGTAAAGTGAGCAAGTCCGGCTCATGGCAGATACCATGATCTTCCGTCCTCTCCAAGCTGAGACAGGAGACACATCAGCAGGTGCCCAGGAGTTTGAAATATGTTTCACTCTGTGCTGAATTCTTGTTCTGGAGGCCAAGTTGATGGGAGAAGACAGGATCAGTTATTTCTGCTGAGTATATCTTTGGCAAATTTACCGTCCATCTGAAATCAATTATACATGTGCATGCATGACATCTTATTTCAATAAATTGTTGGGAACGGGGCTCGGGAGTTGCAAAAATAGATTGGTTTTTTTTTCCATTTGCTTTTCTATTATACCTGCTGACCCAGATATTTCACAACCTTTGGAAGAGAAAACAATTTGTATGAGACTGGGAGGATGCGGAAAATGCCTCTTTCAGCTGAGATTCAGCACGACATTGAGTGGCTTAGCCAGAAGGAGGCTTCTTTTATTTGGGGTTAACGCTGGCATTATGTGGCAAATGCTAATTTTAGATAGAGGACTTGTATTCGTACTACAAGAATGAGACACAGGATCCTGTAAATGCCTAATTTTGATGCTAGATCATCTACAATTTTGTTGCTTGTAGGCAAATACATGGAGGGTATAAAAAAGTGTAATTGCAATTGGTGGGGAGGGGTATTAAAGAAGTTTGAAATTCGTCCAATACTAAAACACAAATTTCAAGGAGTTTTGTTGGGTATTTTTGTTTTTTTAATTTTTGAAGCATAAATGGATTTTCACCTAAGTTGAAATTTTAGTTTCCACAACTTGCATGTTTCCTTACAAGAGATGAGGGGCTGGTAAGCACGTGTCACAGAGCACTACTAAACAGTATTATTAGTTCAGGCACAAAGTGGTGCAGATACATTCAGTTTAGAGCTACTGCTTCTAGATTCCCTGGGTTTCAGCAGAAACACAGCCCCTGAAGGTCTGCTCTACAAAGTGGGAGAGCCTGGACACATCTCCAGGACCTAGTCATCTCAGGCAGGCACTCAAAGCTGCTCATAATGGCATTCTTTGATTTAGGAGAGCCTTAGACAACACATTTTGGGCTCCACAAATTACATTTACTGATGCAAAATTTTTGTGAAAAATTTCTGAGAAGAGCAAGGGCATGATGCCATCTTTAGTTGATGGGGGAATTGTCTTTCACCCTTTTGCACAAGTTAAAATAGCCCCAGTAAGCTGTGACATGTTTGCATTGAAATTTATGTGCACCCCCAAATACTCTTTTTCCATTCAACTCACATTGCAGCTTTCTCTCAGAATCCCCACACTACTGGGACCAACTTCCTGAGATATTGTTTGATGAACTGGCTTAGACTCTGGCATGCAGAGGATAAAATTGCCCACGTCTATTTTCATGTTTAGGTGTGAAGACAAAGCTAATCCTTTTCATTCTTTATCAGCAAGACTCGTGCAAGGCTAGTGAACATGTGCTGTCTAGGAAGAAGAAAAAGATGTGATTTCTTTTTTTAAAAACTTCAGTATTCCAATGATGGGCATTACACTGGTTCCTAAACAGTTACAGAAGACAGAGCTTCCTTTGAAGGTATTCTCAATTACTAATGCAGTTTTGGATATATTTAAGTTGGAAAATGTTGAAAGCTTCCAGACCAAATGGATAAGTGTTTGTGGTAAAATTTGACAAAACTCCTATATTACAGTAAAAACAAGTAAAACCCTAATATTCAAAGCTATGCCCAGGGTAAATTTACTGCTTCCTAATTCATTGTTGATTTGAAATTATCAATTAAGGCCTTTAAATCCTCTATGATAAAATAATATCTGATTCAACTTTTTTTAAAGTTTTTTAGGGCTTAAGCAGTGCTGTAGAAGAAAGGAAACCTCAATGTACTGTGAATCATAGAGACTAAATGTCTGACAGCATAGTATTCGTAACACTACTGCAATTATAGTTACAAGCACCCAGTTAACTATGCATTTGGACTGTAACTGTTTTGATTTAAAGTTGAAAATTTGCCATAGCTCATCCCAGTCTCCAAGTAGCTACAGCCCAGGCTTTAAGAAAGTTCCAAAGCTCTAAATGGGAAAGTGGCTAGGGATAATACATTGTGCCAGACTCCAGAAAACACCACATAGGTTTTCAGAAGAGAGCTGCAGTGACTTGAAAGTAAGATTTAAAGCATGACTTAGGGAAACCTTCAGTGAATATTTTCTACATGACATATGAAACTGGACTTTTTTGATAATGACTGGAGCTGAGGCATGATCCTAGTAGCATGAAAGTAAGAGAGCCAAACTGGGCTTCGGCTGTTATTACCATCCGAAATTTGTACCATTGCATACACTTCGTTTCTACCTCTGAGAAAGCCTTTTTTTTTTTTTTTTTTTTAATGCTGAGAGGGGTTCCACTGATCATTAATCACAAGCTTGACCAAACAGTGCCGCCATAAATTCACAACTGAACCTACACCAATGATTTTTATCCTTTCCACATCATACTCAGAAGTGACATAGAAAAAACCAATAACATACACAGAATAAAAGCAAAAGAAGGACTTCTTCACATAAAGTAGGTCTTGCTTGAGGGGTGCATTAAGGTGGTACTGTTCATCTTTAAATTCTTTAATACGGTAGTTTTCATCCTTAATATAGGTGGATAGTTTTCAAGCCATAGTGAATGTATGATTTCGGATTTAAAACAAAAACAATCTTGTGATTGCTTCCATATTACTTGCATACTTTTTCTAAATGTAACCTCATAAAAGCACATTTCCTTTATAGTCACTGTATCATATTTAGATCTACATATGCTATTAGGCTAAAGGGCATTCAGACAGCTCAAAATGCCCTTAATTAATATTCAACATAGAAATAGATTTTTGTCTGATATATTTGTCTGATATGTGTAATAACGGCTTGATTCATGGATGAATAAAGAAGGAAAGAAAATTGATATTTCTAAATATCTGTCTCATCTATATTCTTTCCATGCCTTGATAATTGCACACCATGAAATTAACAGTGCTTCTGCTGTAATAGGTGTAACAGATGCATATAAATGTTTGTGAATTTTGAGGTCTAGGATAAGCAAAAAAGATTCAAATAGATTTTTATCTGCCTCTGGCTCTTTTGTGGATTTTTAGGGTAAATTTGATCAAGTCAGAGAAAATCTGTTCCTTAGGCAGGTGATCCTAGTTTTACTCTACTTCGTACTAATGTTATGAGACGTAGTTACTGCAATTAAGGCACTTAAATGTGTTTCATGCCTTGGCAGGATTGATTCTTCATGGGATATCCATTCCATCAGTGTGTGGAATGGGTAGCTAAAACAATACCAGATAAACTACTCACAGGAAACTTGAATCACCAGAAGTGTTATTGATTCTAAAAAGTTGAGAATCTGTGCAACATATTCTTGAGCACCATCTGCTGGTACTGCAAATGGTCAAAAAGGTCTACAAAACCATCAACAGATATGCCTGTCAACAAGTTGAAGCTGTTCATAGATGTTTTCTATGTTGTCTTAAGTTCTGTTGTTCTGTTCTTTTGGGATTTTGTGATTTGCTTTGGGATTTTTTTGTAGTGGGAGGGGGAACTCACATATCTATATAAAAGGAAATATCTTGGCCAAAATGGAAAACATGGTGATTTGAGTTGTGCTGCTACAGCAGCACCTGACATATGTAGTTTGCTTACTTTGTGCCTCAGCCTCATCAACTGGTAGAACTCTTAGGCCAGCTACACTTCCCACATGTCCCACACCCCACTCCTTCCTTTTCTTCCCTTTGTCCAAGTGCAGAATATATATTCTTATGCAAAAAAACCCTATGCTAAAGAAGAAAGAGCCATCAAGCAATGTTATGTGCTAGTCTAGGAAGATAGATTGACAGGCAGGCACCTTTCTTTAATCTTTGTGGAAACATTGACAGTTTAGGAAGAAGGCACATGTCCAGATATTCACCACAATGTCATGCATATGCTGTCAGACAGTGATATCCCACATCTCAGGGTTGGGAAGCCCATACAGTTCAAACCTAAAGTCAGATCAGACTCTGCTGCAGCAGCGTTTGTAGCTACAGATGATTCTTTAATTGGAGTGGTTTATTTCATTCCAGAAAGCAGTTTCTCTGTGCAATGCAAAGCACAGCTTTGATGACATCAATGCACCTACAATAAAAGTATTTCAGCAGTTTTACATACCTATCAATGGGGATAGTACAGACACATCTGGAGGGGAGGTGGAAGGCAGAGTCCTTTATCAGCCCTGGAAGTGGGATGTGTCTGCCAGCTCATGCAAGGAAGGCAAGTTGTCACCAAGACAGTTAAGAAACTGAAGAAAATAAGAAAGAGTTGGGTGTTACCGCAGAAATATTCCTTAAGAGAAGCTATTCCTTTTCTTGTGTTAACTGTCAAGGTCAGTAGAAAGCAAAGCAGGATGATTTTTAGTCAGTGATGCCTGCAGATATTTTGGTTTTAACAAGGGAAAGACAACAGCTCTCTGCTCACCCTCGTCTACCTTCACAATATTTTGGGGATATTGATTACCTTCTTTCTATGGAGACAAGTGGATTGTCCAGTGGCAGACTTGGATCTATCCAGAAAAGTGCTAGAGGGGAGTCAAACAGAAAAGCCAAAAATAAGAACAATAGGGCATGTTAGAATGAGGCTAGGGAAGCATTTAAAAGGCCTGATTATTCAAGGCACAATTTAACTGCAGTTCAACTACTGCGGAACTGAGGGGCTCAAAATATTTATAGTATTATATTCCCTAGTGTACCAAAAAAGAGCAGTGTCAAGCAGCCAGACTACCACTCCAGAACAGTGTATCCAGTCCTTCATGGCTGAAAGTACATAATGGAAAATTAATTAGACTTTCCATGTAAAAGTCAGGAGTATTCCCAATTTACTGAAAAAAGTGCCATACCTGAAACTTTTTCTTGCACAATTTATATCAACTTAACCACTCATTAAAGCTACAACAAAGCAAATATTCTGCTCTTACTTGTGCACATTATATTTTTCTTAAAGACAGAAAAATAAAAATACTGGGGAAAAAAAATATTTTTCATTTACAAATAATCTAAAAGACAAAGATAAAAAGTATCCTGTATGTTTAACAATCAACTAATAATACATATGTATTCTCTGCTAAAAGATCCTAATCTCTGCCTGAAAGAAACCTTTTGAACATCATGAAGTCATCTAAACATTTCCTGCAATCATAGCAAATTTAGGCAGGATTACTTCAGCAATATTAAGATTTTTGATTCTGCTGACAAAGTTTTAATGTTCCCACCTAATATATACCTCCCATTTCTCCAAGCCTCAAAAAACACTTTCCAAGACGAAATCTCTATAACAATCCTTCAGGTGTTTTGGTTTAAAGGAATTTTGGCCTGTGGCATTGGTTATGAGAGCTGGAGAAACTGGGTGACCTACCAAAAGTCTGGAAACAGATGATCATAGAATCACAGAATAGTTAGGGTTGGAAAGGACCTTAAGATCATCTAGTTCCAGCCCCCCTGCCATGGGCAGGGACACCTCACACTTAACCATGTCACCCAAAGCTCTGTCCACCCTGGCCGGGAACGCCACCAAGGATGGAGCATTCACAACTTCCCTGGGCAACCCATTCCACTGCCTCACCACCCTTACAGTAAAGAATTTCTTCCTTA